>JAOVVB010272419.1:0-18024 GCA_028570985.1 Heterobranchus longifilis | reverse complement strand
TGTATAGATGGATGGATGGGTGGTGGATGGAGGGATGGATGGATGGATGGATGGATGGATGGATGATGGATGGATGGATGGATGGCTGTGCGTCTCCTCTCACATTGTCGTGTGGCAGGTGCACTGTGTGTGCACTAATTGGTACTCTTTTTAAAAAAAAATCTGCTCATGGGAATTGCGTGCTTCACATGAATTTTAGAGCAAATTAAACAAAAACAAAACTAGAAGGACTCTCGGAGATGCAATGTTAATGAAAGCGAAACATCATGTGTGTATCTGCCTTGTGATTCAGATCTGCTCCAACATGTAATGGGTTCTTCCTTGGCCCACGCTACACCCTTACACTAAGTTTCATGAAAATCAGGCTGGTAGTTTTTCCATAAACCTGCTGACAATCAGACAAACAAACAGAAACAAAAACACAAAACATTTTTAAAGACAGCAATTATTTATTGAATTTAAACTGTAACTGTAATGGAATACAGTTACTCCTATTTTGTATTTTATATACCTAATTCCATTACTCCTCAACCCTGTGTGTGTGTGTGTGTGTGTTATCTGACCAAAGTGTGGACCCACCCTTTGGCCCATAATCCTAAACGACCTCAGGAAGGGTCAAGTTGAAGAGAGTGGAGGTGTGCCGCTGTGAGACGGAGGAGGTTAGGCCCTGAATCCTGCTCACTTTTCAACATTGCATTGGTTGCTGTTTTGCAGGCGGCTCGGTTTAGCCGCACACAAACTGGAGCACGGGCTCACATGCAACCAGCAGTTTAGACTCTTCCTGTTCCAGTAACGGAAGCTTAACAGCCTCTGACTCCTGCTTCTCTGCCAGCGGAGGTGCTGACGAAATCACGTATCAAATGATTCTCCGAGACGCACAACTTTGTCGCTGCAGATATTTTGATGAGTCACGAGTCGCTGCGCTTGCACACTCCACTTTGAATCTCTTTTATGAGCATGAATAGCCACTATTCAGGGTGTTTTTGGAATGTTTTCTTTATAGGTATTCAGATATATGCCAGGGTTTATATTTAGCTCGGGTCCTCCTGGAGTCAGAAGGTTTAAAATTAGGAGGTGTCAGAATTCCAGTACAATTCTTAAGTTACTGTCAATAAACGGTAAAGGGTTGCTCTTAAAGGCGTAGTGTGTTAAGGATGCATTATGGCATGATTTGTGTGCGATAAGCTGCTTGGGAAAGTGTGTGTGAATTTGTCTTGATATAGTATAAAAGTGTAAATCCTCTACATGGTATACGTGTGCATTGGCACATCTAAATATCAAGATTCCTGAGTGCATGCCGCCTGTGTGCACCAATGTGTGTTTGCGCGTGTGTTTGTGCGTCCATCTGCACATTAGTGTTTGTAGGATCTGTTGACAGGGAAGCATGCAGCATTTTATTTGCTCAAGGGCTGAAAAAACACATGGCGCTAGCAAGGGAGCGCTGTGATATGAGCCTGCTGAAAGGAGCCTGGCCAGCCAGAATTTAACCCTGGGATCACGATTCAACTAAACATTTTAACAAACTGTAAATAACAGAGCTGGGCAACATAAAGCTTTTATTAATGCATGTGCAAAAATGCTGAGATTTTTAGTTCTATTACTTTTAAGTAAAAATAAATATTTTTTTTTATCAGTGAGCATCTAACTTTCAACAGTAAATATGTACAAAGAGTTAATTTGCAAAAGCAGATAAGTCGTTCTGAAAACCAACACTAAAGTTTGATTGATTTTGAGATATCTTAGCAAAACAACCAAACACCAGCTTGATTGATATTCCTTGGATTGGACTTAAAAAAAAACATGATTTAGGAAAATAAATAAAAAAGGGAGATATCGGTTTGTGCAAATGTAAACAGATATGTATGTAAACATGGCTATTTTATTTATAAAGTGTTTGTTTTTTCATGTTTAAGTTCAACAGTTCTACTGGATGAAATAGCAGAAATGTCTAAAAGTGGTACTTGTTGAGACATTTTTGTCAATATTTTCTGAAATTGTCACAGCCTGGCTCTGTGTCCAGACGCCCTCTGACTTTTTTTTTGTGGGGACTAAGTTGTGTTTGTTTTCTGGGTATTTGAGTTTCTGTTTGCTAAGTTTATCCTCCTGTGCTGTCTTTATCTCCTCTGCTCGTCTACACACCTGCTCTGAATCAGCCTCGTTAGTCCTTCTCTGAGTTTTTCTCAGCCAATCAGCTCGCTCCCTGTTCTCCTGCCTAATTACCTCATTCCCCTCACCTGAGCTTCTCCACCTGCGCTTCATCTCCTCGTCAGATCAGTTTGGATTTCTCACACCACCACAGGTGCAACACTTCTGAACACACCCACACACTCAGAGGTCAGAGGTGAAAGTTTCCAAATAAGGTGTTCTATCAGTGTGGATGGAGGCCTTAGATTCCTTAAAGTGAATATCTTGAGGTGATTAGTTGTAACAAAAATATATAATTCAATTGATAAAAGGCCTGAGCACATTTGCTACAAATATGCATTTTGCATCAGTCACTTTAAAGGTATACTATGCAGGATTTGTCTAAAAAACAATGTATAGACTAATATAAAAGCAATATCTGCAGAGATCCTGCCCTCTGTCTGTATTTTCTCTTTTCATTTAGCTGTGTTCTGGACGTTTCTGGATGTCACCCTTTGGGCACGAAGCTGCGAAAATAGTGGACACAATTCCAAAAAAAGGCAAATATAGCAAGCGGACAAAGCTCGTTCCAAAATGAGAGTGAATCTGGGGTTTGCTTTCACTTTTGTTCAACTGGGAGGAGGAGCCAATACTACTCTGACTACAAACAGACCAGAAACCAGAATGCTTCTAAAATCTGGTCCCGTAGTCTACAGCTTCTGTATTCATATGCGGATTTATAGAGATAACTCAACTTCATGAATAGCAATCGAATGCTTTATGGACTGAGGATAACAGCACTATATAAATATTTTAAAAAAAGATGCATCACTATGTTGAGTGCTCATGCATATCTCATCTTTACAGTACTGCATTGAGAACGTACAGCTGACGTAATGCACATCACCCTGGACCTGGTGGAGGGGATGTCATTATGTCAAGTATTTTCCTAATGCTATGCCTAAACTCTATTCAAACCTGTTACAAAAAAAACACTCCAATAGTAACATCATTGTTCATCCCTGGCGAGTGCGCGCTGCAGGCTTCACGCGGCCGTGCCCTCCACTTATACTGTGAGATTCTGTCTGCAGCTGCCCACCATTCACTTTTCATCAAGTGGGTGGCAAACACTGATGAGGTCATTGCACTATAGCATCTGTAGGAACAAGTGCCCTCTATTTGTCATTTACTCTCCTTCATATCAGATGAATGAGCAGCCTTTGGGAGTGTATCATACATGTGGATGAAACTCCAAACTAAAAGAATAAGCCCCAAAGAAAATCTGATCTGCACACACTTGAAATATAATCTTGTTATGCTCCTTATGGCGGACGAGGTGTGCCAAAATATATCATGGATCCTAGTGAAAGACGATGTAGTGCAGAGTGTAGAGCACTATATCTCTCAAACAGGAAGTGTAAAAAGGTCACTATCACATAAAAGATGTAGTTATTGCTCAGTGGGACTCACATGAAGGTTCCAAACTTTCTACACTCGTGTGCGGCGATGTGTTAAAAGAGAAGAAACCCTCATAAACAAGCGAGGCTTTTATTTTGTAATATTCATTTATTGTTCAATAAAAATAGATTTTAAAAAAGTGACGTGATGTCTCCTTCATGACTTGGATCTGCCAACAGCTCCTTGTAAACATGGGGCTTTACTTTATTTTTCAACTGGAAAGGGAATTTAACCCCCCCCCCCCTTCCCCTAAAGCATAATCTTAAGACAGACTCGTGCCTATAACTTCACCGACCTTTGACCTCAGTAGTGACGACAGCCCCACATTCACTTACTTTCACATTACGGGCAGATACAGTACATTCATCCCCTGGTCTTTATGTACATGGTTCATTTTTTCTGGTTGTGTGATTCGTTTTTTTGCAGTACGTCCTCGTAAAAACCGCTTTTAACAATGTGAATAAAGAAGACATCTAAGCGCTAACACAACAGTTCAAGCCATTAGTAAAACCAATTACAACTTATAACATCAGTCCGTCTTAAGACATCTTTATACAGTAGTTACACGTAAACACATCTTTGAAAGTGTAAGGAAACTAAACTCTGTAAACACTTTGAGAGACGCCACCGTTAACGCCTCCTGTGACAGGTCCGACAACATCCTGTGAACCTGGAATGCTACAGTAACTGAGGTCAGGTCCGCTGACTTCATCAGACTCTCCTCTTTTGGACCTTTCTGGTGCTACATTTGGAAATGCTGCAGGTTATTATTATGGTATGATGTCGCTGAGCCTGTGTTGACGTTTTAATACCCAGAAAAAGTTCGATGTAAACAACGCGCTGCCTGTTCTGTTTCAAATGTAAAGTTGTGAGGTTTCAAAAAAACTTGGCACAGGTTCCCAAAAAATTTGCTAAAAAGGATGTTTTTGATTGTTAAGAGGCCTTATTTATTGTGTAGTTAGAATTAATATGGTACAATACTTGCATCAGTGTTTTGGTAATTGAGGTAATCCACATATTAGAGACTCTCGACTGAACGCTTCCGCTTGCAAGATGAGGATCTCGCAATCCATCAGGGCTAAGCTAGCACTACCGCTCGCTAGCATGTTTACTGCAGACTGAGCACAGTTAGCTGTGCGAGCTATTGCAATGTTATCTAAAAGACCACACTCACCGTGCGTTTGACTAGCGCTGTCGCAATAACCACAATATTGCAATATTAATAAGCTAACCGCAGGGGACGGCTAGCAACCGCAGCAACCGCTATGTCCACATTTTTCTTGTTTTACACTTCCATGCGCGTGTATCGAATGTTCAATAAATTTATATTGAAAACAAGAGTTCCACGAGAGTTGAAAATGAGCACTTAATTAATTGGGGGCATTTAACAAACGATTGAATCGCTCTGCAAAGGCTGCTTGAACGCAGCAGGGATAAATGGAGTCCCAGGGGCCGGATTCACAAAACCTTCTTAAGAAAAATAAAAACTTCTTAAGTGCTTTCTTCTTAACTTCAGTCTTAAGACAAAAGTTAAGAAGATTTGATATTCATGAATAAAGTTCTTATGTTTTTTCTTAACTTTCCTCTCATGTTTCTTCCTAAGAAAAAACTGAAAGCAACGTTCTTAAATTTCTTCTTAATTTTCTTGGTAACTTTAAGATACTAACCTAACCTGACGCCATCAGATGGTTGTTTCACAGCACCATCTGAGAAGCCATCATTAGAAACTGATTGGAAAAGGGCAGGCATTTTGTAAAAAAAAAAATACCTGGCAGGTGATTGGATGAACCATCTGTCTATCAAACTCAGGAGAAGTGCAGAAAAAGAAAAAGTGCAGCTAGAAGTTTCCGGACGGAACTCGCGTTTTACTATTTTATATGAAAATGTTACAATGGACTCATTTCAGTAGGAAATGATTATTAAAAACTATGTTTGTTAATTGATGTTTTGTTGATTGAAGTGATCCTTCGGTAAAATCTGATTTGGTGATTGAAAAATGTGATTATGTGATTTTTTTTCCCGCTTTTTCATTTAACCTCATAGATTAAATTGTGCTCAATTTTGAAGTTTTCCGAATGTTTTCATACTTTTAGACTAGTCGACTAGTCTAAATTTAAACTTCCATTGTTTCTCTCACAATCATTGTTTTTACATTTGACATTTTGACTTTACTATTCTCCATCGGTCACACACATTGCAGGTGGTGGCGGTTTTTCAGGGACTAAAATACATATTATATTTTAACCATCTTATAGTGAAGTCCTTTCATATAGAACTTATTTTGAAGCAGTTCAGAAGACAGTCTGGAATATACGATATGTTACTTTGCTAACAAACACTGGGCCTCTTAACAACTCGAGTCATCCCTTTCACACTAGAATCCCTCTGGGAGACCCCGCTCTAGACTGGCGGGCACCGTTTTCTGATGCATCTGGGAATACCACTGAACCAAACACAACAAAACACTCAACTGGTTAACTTTTAGCACAGCATGGACTACAGTACTTTAGATGTACTCAGCACAATTCTGGAAGGTTTACATGCTTTTTTTCCCCGTCTATTAGAAAAAACAAAAAAAGTATTGCTTGTGTTTTCTCTGTTGTGAAAATCCAATTTAGCTGGTTTTATTTTGTGTTATACTTCACAAGATTTGTTAGCTACACTACGACTGAGTCTACTATACAGAGGATTTGCTGCTGCGAGAAAAGGAGCACCAGAGAGCCGGTGCCAGCTTCTGAGAGATGCAGCCTCCACCCTCCCCTTCGCCCTCTCTCGCTCTCACTATATCGAGCTCTCTCTCCCTTGCTTGGCTGCGTTGCTACCAGACGGCACCGTGGCCAAGAGCAGTTGAGTGACAGGCTGACGGGCCAAATCGTCGGGCCGATTGCGTCCCCAAGCGGAGACGCCAGCCCCCCTCTGTACTTCTCCCTTCCTTCCTGCCCTCTGGGCCGGGTCCAGAGCCCACATCCTGGGAACATGGGGCCGGGCGGCTGCAGCCGACAGCTCTTTGGGAATGACACAATGAGAGAGTTCATAGGAAAAGCCGTGTCCGCGTGTGGCTGGTGGAGGATGATGCTGCCCATGTCGTTTTGGCAACGTGCGCGGCCCGATGTGCCGGCGTCAATCACGCCAGAAGTCAAAGTGACGCTCCATTAATCTTGCTCTGCATCACAATCTTTTCCCCAAATGACTTCTGACAGCACAAAAAAACGATTTTCTCTTTGTTCCATTTTGTTATTGTTCATTTGGTGTCCATATGTGCATAAAAAAAAGGTCCTGCGTACGAGGGAAACACATTTCATGGGAACAGAAGCATTTCAGATAACAAGAACACGGCAGAAAATATGACATGTTATAGCTGCAGTTGTGGACGGGAACACCACAGTGAGGCCTGTTTGTACAAATGTGACAGTTCCTTCATTTCCAAAGAGAATCTGCACATGGCATGGGCTCTTAAAAGTTTTTTTTTTTTTTTGTGTCACACTGTGGTGGCCCGACTGTGTTTGAGCGCCAGTGGTGAATACTCCTTAATGCGAACGCACAGTTTGCCCCTCAGCCAGGGGTTTTGCAGCTCCAGGGGACAGAAATCATCCTGAAGCCACTTTTCTCTGTTGTCCACCACCAGCACGAGGCCAAAGTGCTTCATCTGTTCGGGACTGTAGTACACACACTGCTCCTGTTCGCCCCCGCCGTCCCCGCTGCTGCCGAGCATGCGCCTCGACACGATGTTCATCTCCTGCACCACCAGCTGGACCATCTCCCGCGCCGACGTTCCCGGAGTTACACAAAGCTGCAACACGGGAGGAGGAGATATCATTCAGAGTGTCACAACAACAGTTTACAGCTGAATTACTTCAACATGTCAAAACCAGCAGCTGTCTGCCTTTCTCGTTGTCTGTCATTTTGACAGGCAGGATCATAAAAAATAAACTTTGAATTGTGTTGTTTTAACTTCTCTGTACTTCACCTTGAACCCACCTCTGTGTATGAAACATGCTTTATAAATAAAACTGCCTTGCCTATTATTATCCATCACTTTCATTTTTTTTAATGATAAGACTTTTCATTAATTTTCATTTTTAGTAATTAATATACAGAATGTCAACACCACACGAAACAAATGAATGGTTTTTTTTTTCTGCAGTGTCAGCGGAGGCCACTAAAAACCCTGCAGCCAAGTGCAGTGGTAAATATGTAAGTTATCAGTATTAATTGCTTGTCCTTCATCAGTTTCTTTTTTTTCCACCTCATTTATCAACATCATCACAATTTCTGGGCTTTTTAAAGAAACTTCAGACACCGCTGCCATGACATTTTGCACCGGCACTGCAGAATTATGACAATTATGATCATTAATATTCTCTGGTCTGGACTTAGACTGGCCTATTTTTCCATTTAGCTGCTCTCACACCTGCTCTCACACCTGCTCTCACACCTGCTCTCACGCCTGGCACGCCAGTTGCAGCAGCCGCTCCGCCAACGTTCGCCATATGTTACATGTCCAGTCTAACCTGCTTGTGTCTCCACACACACGTACGGAGCGGAGCAGAGGAGAGACAGGTGAAGTGAAGATAACGTTGTCGGTACCAGTTACAAACAGGCTGGAATTACTTAAAGTTACAGTAGGTCGCTCTCAGTGTTCTAATCTGTCAAAATAACGCACAGCCTTCATATTTTTCCGTCATTGTTAAAAAAATGTGGTGAACGACCACATCTATACCTTAACACTGGTCTCCTTTGGCAGGCCTGTGCGATATTGCGGGTACACTCTGAGTGTGGCGTGACAGCCTTTCCTGAGGGCAGCAGGCGATGGCGAGGAGAGTCTCTGCGTGCCGCTGTCCTCTGATAACGTACGCGCGGGTGGAAGCTGCGGTAGGCAGCGCTCGGCCGAGCAACATCGGTCCACCGACGAGGGCCTGTGCCACCTCCGCTGTGGCGAGGTGGAGGGCGAGGGGCAGGTAGTGTGGTAGGAGTACGGGTGGTGGGAGGAGGTGGTGGAAGGGAACTCCAGGCTGCTGGTTCTCACGCAGAAGGCCTGCCTCTTCTCCGTGATGTGCAACAGCTCGATCTGCCTGCTGGGCAGAATGAAGTCACTGTCAAACAGCTCCGGGCCCCCCCGTCGCCTTTCCCCTCCGCACCGAACTCCTCCGCCACACCGCTCGCCTTCCCTCCCGTGCTGCGGCTCCGAGGCCTGGAGGACATCTGGCGTGGAGTCACGTAGAGCGCCCCCTCCGCGTCCGCTCCCGCCGAGACACATCCCTCCTCCTGAGCCGCTCCCGTCGCTGCGCAGGAAACCCCGGGGCTCCAGCGGCGCCGAAGATGAGAGCGGCGAGGGGGGCAAGAGGTCCAGCTCACGGGGACTCTGGGCACGGCTGGAGTCGTAGTCACTGTCGGTGGTGAGGAAGACCTCAGAGGAGCCTTCCTCGTCTGATAGTCCTGCGAAATCTGAATCAGAATGTGAGAAAAAGGGCTTATTAATACACACCTTTTTAAATATCAAATTCAAGGACTTTCCAGGCCCAATTCCCTAAAATTCAAGGATCCAACACAGGATAGTTTGAGAACTTTTCCATTCTTGCACAAAATATATAAATTCAAGCACTATCAGACTCAGTGTGCGTCCAAGGTTTCTGTGTGTAACTATTTTGACGGATTAAAAAAATGCATGCATAAAAAACGTTCTTGATGCGCAAAGACCTTCAGAGTTGATTCTGACCTGAGTGCTTGCGGCAGGGTTCGGGTGAGGGTAAGGGGGAGGGCATGAAGTCTGCCTGAGAGGAGGTGGAGGGAGGCTTGTCGGGCAACACTTCCTTGGAGAAGTCAATAATCCAGGTTATGGAGATGCCTCCCGTCGGCTGCTTGTAGCGCGCGTACTGCAGGGCGTCCATGATCCACCTCGCATCACGCCACACCTCCTCCATTTCCTGTCGTACAGTCAACAAGATCATAAGAGTTAATCTCAGTAACAATCAAATGTGGATTCATTTGAATGCATCTGCAGATAATCCAAACTCCTCGATGTTGCAGCGGTGTGTGTAAAGAAAAGTATGTTGTACCTGTATGTGTTCCTGGACCTGTTGGTGTTTCTTCTTAGCAGCGAGGAGCTCGGCCTCAGAGAAGGCCTCCCTGAGGGCCTGCTGGGACATGAGGGACTCCAGCTCCAGCAAAGCCGATACTCTGCAGTACTGGCCGATGAAACTGGGGCAATAGGCGTTAAAGTGGACTGCGGGAGAAATGGAATCCAACAAGAAAAAAGACAAAAAGAAATGTGAAACGCCGTGCCAGGAAATACAGCAGGAACATATAGATTTGGAAATAGCAGTTGGTGTCAAATTCCCCATTTGTGCCAAAAAGCTTGATATACTGACCGAGTTCAAAGATCTGCAGGGGCAGGGTGAGGAAGCCAGAGCGGGGGGAGTATGGGTTATTCTGACCAGGAGGCGTGCACACTTCATCTGAAGGTGGCAGGAGGAGCAGGAAGGACACGTTCTCCCCAAACTCCACCACTTCCTGGCTGTAGATACGGAAGTCCTGCACCTAGACACAGAGACGGGTGATCTCTTTTGGAACCACAGGAACCTATGTAAGTAAATCTTCGGCTACACTGACCACGTAACGTATGCAGACAGTTTGTGGTTTTTACTGGCTACACCTGCAGCTGCGCATATACAGCGTAATGCTGTGTGAGTGACAGGCAAAACTAGACGATGAGCTTTCGTTTTGGGATTGTGTGGGATTGTTTCTTGGATTTTTGGACCCAGCACAGTGCTGTGAGTTTGTATAATATGGGTAAGTTAAATAAATAATAGAAACTCTCAAAACCAAACTGCCGATACGCTCATTAGCAGTCATTTCCTGTTTATCGGTAGTTTAATTTAACTAAATATAGACACTTTATGACTCGTTTCTGTGTAAAAGGGTCGGTTTTCAATGCAGCCTTCCCGTAACCTTAAAGCAGTGACAAGACTGACATCATGTCATTTTGTATGCAATGTTCTTTTTGTGCAAGATTAACATGATCGAGACCATTTGCTTGACTGCTCCTTTTTTTTAATCTTTAAAAACGTATTTATTTTAAAGGTCATTTCAGCATTTATTTGATAGCTAGAAGTGAAGGGAAGTCACAGTAACAGGGGATGATCACAGACCACTCGGCCACCACAGAGTCAATTTTTCACTCATTTAAGTGTCTTGAAAGTAGAACTGGAGGCTCCAAGTCCAATATTGGAATGAGAAGTAAGGAATATGACAACTGTAATTAGGGGTTATTAAATATCACTAATACACTGTTGAGCAGGTCAAGAGTAAAACTATCTTACTGCTAAAGTCCTATTTGTTGTTTTAAACCCTTTCTGTAACATCCATCCCCTTTGGAAACAAACATATTTCGTTTCAGTTCTACATTCTGATGACAGTCTAATAATCTACTGATACATATATTCATATGTATATTCATGTTCATATTCTTGTAACTTTTCATAGTACAGTGGCAGCAGTCAGTAAAGTTCTGTCGAGTTGGAACAGTGGGTGGTAAAAGGTTAAAGTCAAATGGACAATGATTGCCATTGTGCTGGAATTCAAACCATGTTCTTTTACAGAAATCATGTAGCATTAGTGGTCTAACCAGAGCTGGCTGAATATCCATTGGAATCATTTTCATTGCTTTGAGCTCTTGCTACTGCCTGCCTCTGGAACTTGGCTGGATGTCGTCTGAGGAGTTTTAACTGGTTCCATGATATCAGTCAAAATCAGTCGACACGAAATATATATATATTTATATTTTGCATTTGGTAATGAAATTGTTGTAAATCTCACTCTAGAACCGTATCGTGCTTACTGGCAAAGCTACACACAGTTTTCAGATTGACTCTGAGCCTGACTCTGACCTGATTGCCAGGGACATTGATGTGTGCCATCAGGTCTTTGATGGCGCTCCGTAGATCCTGTAGGAGGCGATGTGGAGCGCTCTGTTCTTCGTGGTCCATTTCCAACGACTCCTCCAGAGAGCTGAGAGCCTGCAGCCACTGCCACTCCTCTCTGAAACAACACACATGCAGTAGGTGGTCAAAACTCATCCAGATCCAAGGTACACTGACACACGATGAGTGGTGTGTGATCCCCACCTGGACACGTTGCTGTTGTCCCGAATTTTGGTGTGACAGAGGACGTTGGGGAGTTTCTGAGGCACCAGCGCTCTGATCTGCTCCACTGATGTACACAGCTTCAGGTAGCCCAGGTATAAGCCTGGAGACAACATCTTCCTGCTCCGCCTGTGATACGCCAGCTTCTCCTGGGAACAGCAGGTGGAGAGAGACTACGTAAGAGGGCGGTATGGAGGTGTCGACTGCGTGTGGTGACAACAGACTGGATAAAAGACGTGGACGGAGCCTCCGGGTCTGAAAATTGAAGCCAATGCGGAAGTACCTTAAACTTGCATTTTTTCTAATGACCAGCAGGGGCGACTCCACTGGTTGCAAAACGAAGTCTGACAGAGGTCGATGAGAAAATGACCCTACTTCTCACTTGATTTATTACCTCAGAAAACATTTTCCTAATGAGTCGTGCCACAGAACTTTGACCCTTTCACAGTGTGTTTTCAGTTCATGAAAGTTAATTGCAACTTGATTTTGGTCGTCTAAAAATGTCTTGTTCAGTGTTCGGTTGTATTAAAGATACTCTAAAAAGTCGGCAGTTATTTTTTTCCAGTAAGTGCATGTTGTTTTCAGCCTATTTTTTGCTAGCCAAAATTAGCATCCCAATTAGTATCACAGTTTCACACAACCTGAATTACAGATGGATCTTGCTAACCAAGCTAGTTAGCTAGCTAGCGCTAGCAAATAACTTAGCTCCAGCCTCTCCTCCAAATATGGTCACTTCTGGCTCCAAAAAAACCAAGATGGAGACAGCCAAAATGGTCATGTCTAGAAGCTAACCCTAGATTTGCTAAAGTCTCACGAGAGGGTAAGGTTCGGCATTAGGTGGTCGGGAAATGAGTCTTGCGGGAGTTTTTGCCTGTTTTCGCCAAAATGTCAAACTCGAGGAAAAACAGTGACGTCACGGTGGCTACGTCCGCTTCTTTTTATATAATCTATGGTGGTGACACCGATTCTAATTTTGTCTCTTTAAGGCACCTCACATTCATCTAAATGATGTTGTTTTCATGTTTTGCTGTTGTTTGTTCTTGGGAGACTTCAGTCTCAAGTTGTTCCAACATGTTTAAAGTGGAAGTCAGCACGGCAAAATAGTCCATCAGCACATTTTTCTGTATTTCATCATACAATTTGTTCATAACTGGCCACAAAACAAATATTTCAGTGAAATGTGGTTTTGCCTAAGGGAGTCTCCGCCATTGTTTTTGGAACCACAAGGCCAAACCAACTTACACTGGAGACAAAACAGCATTGCAACAATGGTATCAAGTTTACCGGGCTATATAGACAAAATCAACTTGTGGTTCGGTTCCAGATTGTGGTCGTTGTGAACAAAACAGCCACACAGCATTAGTTACAAAACACAAAACAACAACAATTAGCGAGATTATCATCATAACATCCACAATGTTGAAATTCAAATGTAAGCTTCCAATTTCCACTGCCTGAATGAGCAGCTTTTACAAATAAACTGACTGAGATGATTAACATTCATGTTGGGTTGGAAAGATTTGACCTGAAATCTGGCTTTTAATTAATTTGTCGGCAAGCCAATCGAATATGTGTCCATACAAAGAAGGTGACAAATGGAAGAAGAGAGTCATGATGATTAATGTTTGTCTAAATAAAGAGTGTCTGCATGAGCAGCACTCATAATTGGAAGCACATTTCAATTTACAGGCCTATTGTTTCAGCCACGCAGCCTCATGTTTACTGGTTTTCCTTGAGTGAGACTTTAAAAACATTAGAGCGATACCAATAGATAAATGTTTTCCAGCGTTTTTGGGAGCCTTTTGTTGTTGACAAAGTGCCTTACACTACGCTGTTTCATCTTGCTAAATCTTCGGGCAACAGAAAAATGCAAAGAATGAGCCTGATAAAAACCACAACCACTGCTGACAAACCCTCTGACCATTCCTAACTGCTGTGGAAGCAGCCTGTCTGCAAAACAAAAGCAAAAATAACACATTTTCCAAAACAGAACTACCAATCACTGCCCGTCTATTGCTGTAGGACTCACGTGGAGTGTGATGAGAAGCGTGTCCAAGGCAGTGGGCTCTTCGGGGGACGAGATGGACTTGCGCTGGAGCTGCAGTTTGCAAAGCTGCGTCCAGCGAACTCCATCCAGGTTTGGACAGGCACTCATGTCCTTCAGGAGCACCAGCAGGGCGTTCCCATGCTTGTCTTTGATTGGCTCAAAATACACCTGGCCGAGGTCCTGGGTTCCCAGCATTCCCTGAGGAAAGACATCAGATAACACTGCTGTTCAGCGCTTTTCTCTCCGTTTAGAGCACCGCCCCCGATTTCATTGTCCTAATAGTTTGTGATATTGAGGGCTGCAGAGCATTGTGCTACCTGTAGATGAGAGACAGCCTGCAGCATCTTGAGGCGCGTCTGCAGAGTACAGGAGCAGGACGACTGGGAAGGACTGAGACACTGCTGCAGCCAGGGAATCTCCTCCCATAGATACGATACCTGGCACGTGGATTGGATGCACACATACACTACGTTTTTCAAATGCATCTCGTAGCAAAACATCGGTGGTCGGTTGCACAAAACACCCTAAGTTTTCTCCTTAAGTATGACTCTTAAGGTTTAGGTTTTCCTCAGCTGAGGGACTGGCTTAAGGGTGTTGCACAAAATGCCTTAAAATGTGTCTGTAGTTAAGGAAAAACGGTGAGGCGTTTACTGCATTGAAAGAGATGTTACAGCTGTAAAATTCGAGTTTCCATGGAGACTGTTTGTTTGCACTGTGACAAAAACAATGATGAACAAATGTAAAACAAGGATGTAGATTATTTATTTACATGTGTATTTGATTTTTAATTGTATGTGAGTTGTCTATAAGTTCAAAAGAGGCACCTTACGTTTTTTTCCCCCCTTACTTTGGTTGCTAAGGTCTTTTGTGCAACAGTTGAACTAACTTTAAGGGTTTCCTAAAGTATAGGACCAAGATAAGGAGAAAACCTTAAATACTTAAGTGAACATTTTAAGGAAAACTTAAGGAAGACTTAAGGGTGTTTTGTGCAACTGATTTTATTTTAAGGAAAACTTAACTCAGACTGTAAGGAAAATCTTAACTTAAGGCATTTTGTGCAACCGGGCAAAGCTTATGATCTAATTTGTTAAAATGTAGTTATGTGTCCATGTAACTTACTTAACAAAACCCATTTTTAGCATAATCTGATTAATGAAATGATTCCTATTCAGCAGTTTATTAACTTTTTCCCCATAGTTATCAGATGGGTTTGGAGCGGGTCATCAGTTATCTGAGAAGTCTCTCAAAGTTTGTTGTTGTGTGCTTCTGTCTATATTTCTGTCCGTCTACCTTAGTAAACCAGAGGCAGTCCTGCATGAGGGAGCTGGAGTACGAATCTTCAACCTCCACAATAGGAATCTGGTCCTCTGGAGTCACCAACACATTGTCATCTCTGTAGAGTATGGACGTCAGATAGAGACCTCTGGGAAGTAACAGAAAAAGTGTGTGTTACGATAGAAACACGACAGCACTGAGTGGGTGAAAATTAAAATAATATGTTGCACAACTTGCTATCTTGCCTCGGTGTCTTAATTTTGATGGACTTGAAAATGTGATACTAGACTAGTTGCTGCCATGAAAACCACGACACACAGTCAGTCATATATTTAACAATAAATAATTGATATAATATGTTCTCTCCAAAATGAATACTCATTGAAAATATATGTAAATTAACAAATTAAACCCTACATCTGGCATACACGCAGTAATAATTACAATTCAGCATGGAGGTGAACTATTTTTACATCACATTTCATGGAGGACAAAAAGATCATCTACCTTTTCAAGCTTTTAACAAATTTGCTGGTGGGTTGGAAGAGATGGCGCAGGCTTTTGGATACCGAGTGTTTCCTGCCTTGTGGTGGAGCTTTGCACTGTTCTGTGTGGACAAGAGAGAAAGATGTCTGTTAATTCCATCGCAACAAAATGGGGTTTAAGACAAGTTCGATTTAAGACTTTTCAAGACTTTTATAACGCCACTTGGACAGAAATTTAAGACCGATTTTACAATTACAATTTTACAACTAAAACTGTAGGCATACACCCGAATGTTGTTCGGAGATCCTCCACTCTGAGCCTCCCGGCCAGAAACAAAATTAATGTGAGAGGCAAAAAAAAAATAGATGTTACCAATTATTTTTAGATTTTTACAATGCAACACCGGAAAAAACAATTCATAAAATCCTACGTCCCATGTCTTAGCATTTTTAACACTTTTTTAAAAAGATTGATTCAAGACATTTTTAGATGAATGAATTCGATGAACCCCGAGTCCGATTAACTTCTTTTGAAAGATGCATAAAGTCAGGGTAAGAAACTGTGGCACGACTCTGATTGGTTGTCTTGATTTTCCTGCTAACACCAATGAATACCTCTGTCCTGACAAACTCTCGAAACATCTCTTCCACTGACAGGTCGTTACCTAATTGACAACAAACCTGACACGTCCAACAACACGGTCGGAGTGGAATGTTTTTCGACATTTCATGCGCTCCAGTGGCGCGGCACCATTTGACAGTCATGCTGGCTGCCAACGGCAGACTACGGGCCTTGAGGGAACCACTAGCTCTGCGGTCCCACAGGGACACTAACCGTGTGTATACGTATGTGTGTGTGTGTGTTTACCTGCACATACTAAAGCTGCTGGAGCATGGCATGTCTTGAGCTACGGCCATACGAGTGGAGCCAAGGAGCTGTAGTAATTTGTGTGTGTGTGTGTCTGTATGTGTCTTAACCCTTTGCCACTCACTGACAGGGAGGTCAGTTAAGTCTGTGGGGACATGTTTATTTTTAGTGGGCCCGGTGGGGGTTGGAGGCGAGAGAGGGAGGTGTGTGTATGTATGTATGTGTTTGTGTGGGCGCCTGTTGGTGAGATAACGCACCTCCCAACTCATTAGAAACCCTGAGTCCCAGACCCTTCACAGAGTCCCTCTCCTCCCCTCCCAGGTGATCATACTCCAGCCCCCAGGCCACTTAAAGTCAATAAATCCCCCCATTCAGGACCCGAAAAGAACTCATTTTCTCTTCAGGTGGACGAGTCGAGGTGGAGTAACGAGAAAAAACAGCGCCCCTCGACCCCTCTCACCTCCCCAAATTTCTCTTTACTCGCGAGTCTGTTCGGCTCTGGTCCTCGCGGCCTCGGTCCCTGTTTGACACTGAGTAAGACAGACAAGTAGCGCTGACTGCTGGGGTGCCTGTGTTAGTCAAGGCCTCTTTCACAGTTTAATTAATAGTGTTTGGACAAGAGGGAGAATGTGGCGTGGGCTATAAGCCGCCGGGCTGCGACGGGGGTGCGTACATGGACATGTGGGAGAGAGTCGGAGCTGAAAGCGAGAGCATGTACTCGGAATATTTGTGTCTGTTTCATGTACATGTCAGGGTTCCCACACCTTCTCGAACATCAAATTCAAGGACTTTTCAAGGACTTTTCCAGACCCAATTCTCTCAAATTTAAGAACTCAACACGGTATAGTTTGAGACACGTATCAAGGTTACTTACTGTTACAACACCGATCATTTTTATAATGAGAGCCGGCGAGTGAAACAATGGCAGCCCTGTCTCCTACAAACTTACGTTGCCATACGGCTAAAATGCATTCTCAATTATGTTTCGAGGGAAGTGCGTGATACCTCAAAAACAAACATAATGCGGGAGAAAATAACGTAATTTTGAGTACAGCGTTATTGACAGGCCAACTGCAGGGGATGGCAAGCAATCGCCATAACTGTTATCTTCACGTTTTTTTCTTTTTTTCATGAGGCTAGACCCTTCTTGTTTTATACTTCTACTACTATACGTGTGTGTATTAAATGTTAAAAAACATAATGAAAAACAAGAGTTACAAGTGTAATTTACAGGTAAACAAAGGGGGTATTTAACCATTTAACAAATGATTGCTCCGTCGAAAGCTGCTTGAAATCAGCGGGGATCGGAAATTTGACTTTTTTTTCCTTGTGATCGGCACATAAAGTTGATCTACCACGGTGGAGCAGCGCTGACACACTGCACGCCAATCCGCTTGTTGTGCTAACCTCAGCACCTGTTGCTAACGGCGGACAGCTAAAGGTTCAATCTACATACTATATGTAGATACACAGTAATACAGGATATCGTGCTATTGAACCACCTTAAATCACCACAGGGGAAATTCCTTCAGCGCGGCCGCCCTCATTTTGAGAATGCAGTTTAATTGTGTGGGAACGTCATTTTTCGGACACACATGCATGCAAACGGCAGAACAAAGCCTTTTT
>JAOVVB010272398.1:0-18026 GCA_028570985.1 Heterobranchus longifilis | reverse complement strand
AGCCTCCGAGCTATCAACCCACACGCTGAAAATGACACGTTTTTAAGATTTGGATTGTGCAATGAATGATTGTAAAGGTCTACAAAGAACAATGTTCACAACATTTTCACGTAGGTGTTTTTGCACCTATTTTGCAGAGGTACCGTCGTGGCGTGGCACCGCCCAGGATGATTGTGATTGGTTTAAGAGAATACAAACAGGCCAGGGAGTTTTTTTTCTCAGTATCCAGGAGTGAAAGTGCATTGAATCCAGACTTTCCCCCAGCGCGGACACAGAGCTGTGGAGATAAGTCTGGCTATGCAAGACTACCGGAGGCCAAGCAATCGGGTACTGCACTAACGAAAGGCTTTTAGCCTTAGGGTGGCATAGTAAGTAGATGTGAAAACATAGTAAGTAGCTGTGAAAATACTGCATATTACCAAATTAGGGAGGATTTCTCCCAACACACAGTATAAGACAGAAATTGAGTCATTATTCATCAATAATCTTATCAACCCCCCACAGATATATTAAGGTAATTAAAAGTTGAGGCAGAGTTCAGTACAATGCAAAACTAGACACTGTAAACTGTACAGTAAAATGACCTACAAACATATGATTATTACATATATTATAGACTATGCAGGACTTTCTTATTCATTTTCCAACCAATACGACAGTTAAGGTAAATTATTCACAGCAGCTCAGAAGCATGTTGTAGTATTAATGGTTTCAGTAGTGCACAAATAAAACTGCAGAGCTCCATGTGGGCTTAAACAATATCCACACATACGTGTGCATACAGAGACACGCTGATGAGCACTGATGGGCTACAGGATAGAGACATCTGGTTACATCAAGAGGCCAAGTGTGGCCAAAGAAGACATCTTGTGCACATGATAAGACACTTGTTTCTGGAAACTGATTAAGAAGCGAGTAAACAGAGCTAATAGTCATTTGGTGCCATGACAAACTGTATTAGTTATTAGCTTGTTTGATGCATTAAATGCATTATTCATACAGTGTGGTTAGCGGCTGCAAGTAGGAGGAGGAGAGAGTATGGCATCCTGTTTGCTTGCACACAGTTTTGCTACATAACCACATTATGCTGATGTTTTTCATATAATTGGATGCTTTTACATTTTTGTTTAACATTGTCTGTGAATGTTGAGGTAAAACAGACCAGTCTTTTGCAGAAGCTGGTTTCTAGGTCAGACTCAAATATGATTATTTGGACCTCAGATGGTAAAATACAGTAGTGCCCTTACTACCATATAGAAATAACAATAATAAATAAAATGCTCACTCCTGATTCCTGTTTTATTTTTACCTTAAATAGTCAGGGTGTGTAACACGCACATAGGTTGATAGCTCGGAGGTTGTTGTTTGTTTCTCGTAGCGAAGGGACTTTGGGAACACGTACACGGACTTCCTGTGCGGACAGGAAGTAATGCTTTATCGCGGCACCGTTTGGTAAGGCCGCAAGATTATAATTGTGAGTGATTGACTAGCACGCCAATCCACTTGCTAACCTCAGCACCTGTTGCTTGCTATTACGCAATATCGCGCTATTGAGCCACCCTACTAATAGTCCCAGATAGAGGCCATAAAACATTGAAGCATGTATCATTTCCGTCATTGTGAAGTATAATATACAATCTCCCTCGTGTTACTGTGTGAAATGCCTCAGATGGCCCCAACACACACACGCACACACACAAACCTTCCCTGTGCCGCAGCCCTCTGCCCTGTTCTCCATCCTCCCCTCTCTACATGTGAAGCACCCTTTGCTCTCGCTCACCGCTCACTAAGCTCAGCTAAGTGTTGCTTTGAGATTAATACATGGGAGGCCCACTCTGCCGGATGATGTAATGATCGTGGTGGTTTGCTGTTGCCTAGATACAGGGAGACAGTAGAGAAAACACTCAGCCAGGTCTTGCTGTCTCAGTCACCCAGACCCCCAGGACCATTTCAGTCAATCCGAACAAAAGTGTTTCAGGCTGGAGGCTGTTCACTTTTGGAGCCAGTATAGTCCATAAAAAATAAATAATACTAACTTTTTAAAAACGTTATTCTCTGTGAGTGTCTGCCTTAAACACATTACATTTAAAAGCTTCAAACATTTAATAACTCCACTGTTAAAAAAAAAAGAGATTTTCTCATTATATCATTTACTTGAACACACCCCAGGGTGTTGTTGCCTAAACTTATTATCCCTCATTTCTGTACATAACATTAGTGTGTTGAGGATAGAAATCTCCATTAGCAACTTGCAACTAACCCTTCCCACACCTCCTCTCCTGTTATTCCTCTCGCTCTCCTTCAGACGTCCCACAGCTACAAAGGGAACTCCAATATCCTGCTGAGATGCAGGTCACTGTGTGTCTCAGTGTACTGTATCTGTGCACTATGGAGGGAGGCCGTGACTAAGCCTCTGCTCCTGTAACAGTGTTTAGCATTAAGTGCATCTCCATTCTGTTTTTAGCCCAAACAGAGCCAAATATTCAATCCACCGGTTGCTATAGCAATAAAGTCTCCAGCACAGAAACTTTTTTGTGCATTTAAACTGCATGAAGATGGTCTGATAGATTTGTTTCTTAGCATGAAGATGGAGTCTTGAAATCTGAGATGGAGGACAACCAAAAAGGGCCTTGTACTCTGAGGGGTTGACAAGTATCCCAGCATGCATTTCACATCAACCAGAGGTGAAATGGTAAATGGACTGTACTTATATAGCGCTTTTCTAGTCTTTGCAGCCACTCAGAGCACTTTACACTGCGAGTCGTTCACCCCACATTGATTCACATTTATTCACCCATTCACACAGGAGCAGAGGTTGCATGGAAGGTATACACATTCACACATTCCCAATGGGAGCAATTTAAGGTTCAGTATCTTGCCCAAGGAGGAGCCGAGGATCGAACCACCGACCTTCCGGTTAGTGGACTACCGCTCTACCTACTGAGCCACAGTCGTGAAACACCGGTTTCGAAAAAACAAATCTTCCCATTTGAGAAGCATTCAAGAGAATGTTTCTCCCTTTGGGTTTTGGTTGGACAAAAGAAGACATTTGAAGACGTCATTTAGGGACAAGTGGCAATCTGAAAAATGTAACCAAGGTGGAAGTGCCAAAAAACTGCAGTTCCTCGAATGGCCATTTGAGGCTAGCTCCAAAAGTGATTCAATCCCCATAGACTCCCATGTTAAAATGCCCATCTTTACAACAGTAATAAACATGTTTACAGCCTGGTACAAAAAAACAGTGTTGCTGTCTGTAGCTAATTTCCCTCTGTGATAACTGTATGGATGGTGGACGCTCCACTGTCAGGCACTGCCAAGATGGCGACGGCCACATTGAGTTTCTTCAGAGATCTATGGGTGACGTCTCAGAGACAGAGACTATGTCTATATTTCATACAGTCTATGCTTAGGACTCTGTGATGGACAATTTCCACTATTTTCTAATGTTTTAGAGACCAAAATCGACAAAATTATAGGTAGATTAATCAATAATGAAAAAAATTGTTACTTGCCAAGTTTTAACTACAAATGACTCAACTTTAATGTGCCATACTCTGTGTTGTGAAAGGCTTGACTTTTGGACACCTTTCACCAGAACGCCACGCTCACACTAACTTAGGGACAGCATTTAAAACTCAAAAATATTTGGTTATGGAAACATTTCTATGAAAAACTTATACCAGCCAAATACCAGAATCCTCACAAGCGTTTTTTTTTGACAACGGACAGCCATCTTCTCTGCTGGATGAGTAATGATAGGCCATCATCTCGCCACCATCTGCTGCTCTGGTGCCAGTGCTCTGCGAGAGACTGGCTGTGACCTTGGGGGGAGGCCGGGCTGGCTGGGCCTGTCTGCATGACATGGACTCTTGCTGCCAGCTGTCCATTAGTTCTGGTGAAACACTGTGTGATGAGTCAGTGATGCCTTGCCTACACTGCATCTACTGTAGCTTTGGCTGCTAGATTGGCTATCATCGTGCATTTTTTTTGTTGCATTTCAAGTGGTCTCTGCCTCATCAGGGGCCGTGTGAAGCAGAGAACAAGAGATGGAGCAGATTAGCCATGGTGTTCAAAAGGCATGGTTGATGATTCTGAGTCTCCAGTAAACGCATTTTCAATGTGACAGCAGTCAGGTTTGACATTTCTGACAACGTCATGTTAGGAGGAGCTGTGATGGTTTTCAAACTAAAAGTATAAGCCTGTCACACATCCATTTTTCATTTTCCTCACACACCAAAAGCAAAAAAAAAAAAAATCTTCATCACAAACTGCCACCATAGTTGAACAAGTCACACTGCAGATGGGTAGTGTGAGGAGCTCCATGTCTCATTGCTACATTTTAAAATCATGAAGCTACACTCCTACTGCCAGTACGGCTCTTAAAATGCCACATAACATTGCAGTGATTGATTGATTCATGTCACATTATGTTTACCCAGGTTTAGCGGATTGGTCACACAGGGATTGCATTCTGCCTCGACACACTAGAGGTGCAAATTAAGTCTTGAACGATATTCAACGATGGACAGTTTAGAGGGACATTAACTTATCTATCTACCTCGATTAGACCAGCGGGAATTGCGACAGCGCTGGCAGAACATCACTCCTCCTGGACAAAACTCTGCAAAACCCTCTCCCTCTAACCCTGCTCTCTTCCGCTGCTCGACATAAATCCAATCCAATTCAATTCTATTTAGTGTCATATCATAACAAAAGCTATCTCAGGACACTTCATATGGAGCAGGGCTAAACAGTCCCAACATTCGCCCATGAGCACGCGTTTCATGCACAACAGTGGCGACAATAAAGTCAAGTCACATTTGCACAATAGAGGCGAGTAAGGTAGCTAATTACAGCAGAGATCCAACAGAAACAACCACTGAAAAGGTAATATATCACCAGGAATAATAAAACTGCTGTGACAGTCGCTTCTGCTTGAATTATTAGCCTTTGTAGAGTGTGTTGCGATGGTCACTTGGTTGAGCAGTTAAAAGGCCAGTATAGACAGGGGAATCAGGGGGTAAAGGGCTCAGATTTTTTTTTTAGCTTCTCTCTCAAATGGTGTCGTGAGATGGCTGAATGTCACTGTGAAAGATGACATTTACTTCTGATAACTACTATACATGTGTGGTTGTGTATTCTCGCATTTATGAGTAAGGCTGCAATCAGGCGATTCACCGCAGGATCGTCCAGCGGTGTGGGAGTGTCACTTTGTGTGACGTCCTGTTGTGTACATTAACCCCCAATGTAGCACATGTAGACTTTATATTTCACAGTTATTGTTTTCTGTCGGAGCATTGTTTTGATCCAGAGATGTCCTACCGCTTGAAGGCAGCTTCATTTCACAGCATCACAGAGAAAGATGAGGGACCGTGCTTTGTTTTGCAGCTTGTTAATCGGCTGTTACATGGACTCCTGGGTAGATAAGTGCTTGTGTTTCGTTTTATACATGTTACATGATTGGTCATGGCAGCATGATGTCTGGTTGCGTTTCTCCAAAAGTTGAATCTGTCTCAACGTTTTCGGCCCCCACTGCCGCAGCCTAAACACTCTACCTACATTCAAATGAATGGGAGAACTTGCGTTTTTGGAAAAGCGGTGTGAACATGGCCTACGTGTACAGGCCTATGGCTGTATGTACAGTCTCAAGAGTCCCACTCATTTTCCAGGACTTTTCCAGGACATTTTCAGTGATTATCTTGCTGGAATGAAAGGGATCGCTCCATACACTAATATGTTCCTCTTTGTGGAAGTCTGACTTAAAAGACGTGCAGTCGGGGAGACCTATAGCTCACCCGGTAGAGCGTGCGCCCCATGTAGGCCGAGTCCTTGACAGCAGCCCGGGTTCGAATCAGACCTGCAGCCCTTTTGCTGCGTGTCATCCTCTCTCTCTCCCCCCTTTCCTGTCATTGTCCATGCTGCTCTAATATTTACATTTGAAGGATAATGTCACTTATATTATTTGGAGTGCTACCATGACTTGAGGGGTGTGCTCACAGCATTTCCACAAGTGAGAGCAGCGTTTTCAAAATACTCTCGGCCATAAACTGCCATTTGAACGTTACTATGATCCTGTACATAACTAAGCATAGTAGTTAATTCTCAGCTAAAGAAGAAAAACATGATTTTCCAGGACAACACTCTTTCTTTCATTTTCCATGTGTTGTGAAAATTGGTCAACTGTTTTTCAGGACACGTGGGAACCTTGAGTCTGTATATATGTTTGGCTGTGTGTGTGTGTTTTGATTTATTTACTGCCTGGGGTAAAAGTCTCACATTACACAGTGCCCGAAGGCACATTTTATACCGTAGAAGCAGAGGCACTTCAGGTTTTTTTTTAGGCAGTCACACACATTGCTGTATTGATACTCCAGGCCCACACAAACAGTTACATGTCATCTCTTTCCACTTCTCCTCCTCTCCCTTGTTTCTCTGTTCTGTCTAATATAGCAGAAACAGCTTAAGAACAATTGGTGTCACCTTAGCAAACAGCTGCAGTACATCAACGGTGTTTTGATAGCGCTGTGTGTAATCCCAGTGTCCATTGCTGCTGTCTGAGAGCTTCCACTGTGTCTATTTTTCCCTTCTCGGGGGGGAGAGGAGGGCTGCTCAGCTGACAGCCGAGGTCATCGCACTTGTTTTTATCTGGGCTGGTGCTGCTGTGACAGGCGCTTGTACTTTCAAAATCCTGAAGACGAGGCCTGGAAGAGTAACTTACAGCGAGAGCGAAAAGACACACGCACCGCTGGGTTGCCCTTTGATATACCGGCAATCAAATCCCAAACTTTAAATCCCAAGGAGATGCTGTTTGATGTTTTGGAAAAAAATCTGTAATGCTTAGTTCCTCTGACAAATCCTAATACCAGGATGGAGAGCATGCATGAAATGTCCAGAGTTAACGGCAGTTGTGAGAATAAATGAAGATATGATGTAAAGTGAGGTGTGTTTGATCATAAATGTCTGTGTCACCCTTTATGGTGCATTTAGCATGTTCTCATGGCTCATTAATGATCCAGACGGCTCAGTGAACACCGCAGCGGCATGAGGTTTAATTATCAGGAGGAACAGGATAATCTGTCAAGATGACTGATTTGGACATGCGTGTCCTCTTGGATGGTATTTGCGAGCGGTATAATTTACAGTTCACGTATTGCTCTAATACGCTGCGAGTTGTATTTATCTCTTTCACTCTCCTCTTAATTTATGGGTGCTTCTTTCTCCTCTTTGGATAAGTGCAAAGTTGTAAGTGAGCCCTACATTGCAAACTGTCTCCCACTGACATGTCTGGTGTTGCCTGGCAACCACTTAGCATTTTTGTGAAGGATACCCTTATACCCGTATTCAAAAAAAGGCACGGTGAAGGCTAAGTTTCTTGAACTCCTACTGTGGGTGTTTGAATACTGAATACATTATGTTTCTCACCAAACACCAGGAGGAGTATCGCAGGCTTGAGCCAACTTCCCTGCCCCGACGTTTCCAATAAGGCCGCAAACTTTTCTTCTCATTGGCTGCAGAGAAAAAAAAGCACAAGTACAGCAAGATATTAGACATGGAGTTATAGACAAAGTTTTCATGTGAGATCAATAGGCTGCAATGCCTTGAGGGTGGTTTGAGAATGGAGCGTATAGTTAAATGGAAACAAATGGATGCTGTGTAACTGAAAGGTCAGTTGTGGCTTGCAATGTTGTTGTTTTTTTTTTAAAGAGCCTGTTGGAATCGCTGCAGGTTAAAACACAAGATTCATGTTTTATCTCTAAAGTATGCAGAAAGCACGGAGCGGAAAGACACTTTTCTCTCTGAAGTTATTACATCCAGACTTGTATACTTCAGACTTTTTTTTTTTCAATCTCTAATAGTTGGTTCATATTCATGTTCGGACTTTCAACCAGGAGACCAGAGTTTGTGTCCCGGTGGAAAATAAAATTAAAGAGTTATTTTTAAGTGAGCGTAACAACCGGAAGTACGTGACGTACCACGTCATGGGACGTGGCTCCTCATGTGACGTATGTACTGCGTCATGTGATACATGGAAGTGATTTAATGTCTCAAATATGCTGATTTTTAACCCAAACCACAACCTTTTTTCTAACCCTACCATGTTGTTTTGTTACCGCAACAACGTCTGTTTTAACAACGTTAACTGCATGTTTAAAACCGCAAATGTAACGTTTAGGTATGAGGGCGATAAACGGTCATATGTGTCGTATTTACTCCGACCACTAAGGGCGCTATTTTAGTAAAACGCTCATATGCGTAGAGTAGCAACAAACGACACATATGGTCGTGTGGTTAGGAGGACTTGTTGGCATTGTCCTTTATTTACAAAAATACATACATTCATTTATATACATTTATATCAGTCTGGCGCTGGCTTTCATACATGAGGGGAAATGGAACTGATTGTGCTATAAGTGTATTCCTAATGCATTTGATTATAAACTCATTTCTGGATGCAACTCTGTAGCCTACATACTACATCATATTTCATGGCTCTCTAATGACTGATACAATCGGTCATTAGAGAGCCATGAAATATTAAATGTACACTTGCCCGTCATCATTCAAACATATCAAATTCAAACTGTACTCAAACATAATTTCAGCTAGCTGGCATACGTGGAGGGAGAGACGGAGAGGCGGAGAGATGGAGAGAAAATGAAGAAACGTACGTGATGGTAAACAATACGCCATGCATCGATGCATATTAGAGAAATTTGGCATTATGTTACATTTCGTGGAAGGTTATCCACGGAAGATTACTATAACAGTTCATTTCAACAAGACAATAACATGACTTTTCCAAAACATTCAAGGATTGTACTAATTCTATGACTTTTCCAGGCCTGGAAAACAAGATTTTGAAATTCCATGTCCTTTTCCAGGTTTTCTATGACCGTGGGAACCATGTCTTTAGGATACAGAGTTTTATCATATTCAATTGAATTATTATTTGACTATTTCATGTAATCACCTACAGTATCCTCACTGTGGACGACATATGGCTGCCATATTGATAACTTCATTATCTGTCATGAGGAAAATTTGCAAGAAGTCACCATCACAGCCAAATGACATGGTAATGGATTCAGAACAGCAGCTGATCTGCCTGTAACTGTAATTATCTCCACATCCTGCTTTTACTTTCATTAGCAGCCTGTCTCCAGTAGTGTGCTAACTGTGAGACGGCCAAATGAGAACAAATTAATAAGACTCTGGAACTGCCCCAACTCTCTTGGAGAGAAATGTCCAGCTTATTGAGGAAAAGCACAAATAGTGAAAAAAATAGTGCAACTGCATTGTGTGGAGAATCCTTTAATCTCAAGTTTTGGGGTAGAATCTCATACTGTGTGTTGCTAGATCCATTATTGAGGAATATTGTGAATCATTATATTGGCCTGGAAACATTGTGTGCAACATCCCACTCGGTTAACAGCTTAATTGAAAGGGCATGAAAGAAAACAAACAATTTTTGCAACGTGTGAAAGAATTGTTTTCCCAGCAGCTCATTACATGTCATTACCTGTACTATTTCCAGGGGCATTGTTTATCTAATGATGTAATTATGGAGCAATAGTTGACACTGTTTTGGACTTGGACCAAAACACCTAGGTTTGCCACTGCAGAGACCTAATTTGTCTTAATTATGAAACCATTAATGTTTTTTTTGTTTAAAGACTGAAAAAAAAGAGAAAATAACCTATTGTGTTCGTCATTGTCTGGACGTTTTGGCTTTTATTTTGGCGCTGTTATTTTGGCGTTTTTTCGTGCTGCTCTCTTTCTATGTTTAGTTTCCTGTGAGGATGATTTGCATACTGCAGGTACTGTATGGCATCAGTCACCTTGTTCCTCTCTACATATTGTTTTATTTCCAGAGTTCTTCATCACAAATCGATTTGCTACAATACATTTGTGTCTATGTAATGTCCCCAAAAGTGACCTAAGTAAACATCTTTATTAAAACGAATGTGTGCGTGTGCGTGCGCGTGAAGGAGTGAAGGGACAAGTGGCGAGGACATGAGAGAAATCACTTAGTGACATTTGTCAGAAAATGAGTGAGTGTATACGCAGGCTTAAAGGCAGAGAGAGGAGATCTACCCAATTAAATGAGGGCCGCGCTGCCTTATTATTTATGCACACAGTGTCCAGCATCCTTGAGTAATTCTGATAAATCACTTTCCCTGCGGTAAAATCAATATGTGTGGTGCACACAACACTTCAGCCCAAAACAAACCCAGATAATGCCCCAGATATAGAAGCTGTGTTCTCCCTCTCAAAGCCCGACGCATTAGAGGTTACAGGTTGTTTGTTTATTTTCTGTAATTAAGTTAGTTCTAACCTCACACTATGGCGTCAATTAATCATTAAGCAGAACATGAGATTCTAGCTGACTTGGGTCAGAATGTGAGACTGCAGAGACGAGGTAACATCAGGGGATTTCAAACCATTTTCAATTGTAATTGAACAAGAAAATGCCATGGCACCTGAGAAACTGTTTAAAGCTGCGCTTGAGAAGATTTTAACGTCAAAAGACATCTTATAGTGAAAGGCTGCAGTGTAAATCAAATGTGGGACACCAAGAGAAAAGATGAACTGAAGACTGAGCAGTGTGAGATTGACTGCTACTCTGTTGTGTCTTTGGCAGCCTTTGGTTCTTCTTCTTTTAACGTTTATAATTACACGGCTGCAGGCATGACCTTTATGTGGACAGGCTGACTTCAGATACATTTTTTGTAATCTACTTCATCGGTAAAAATAGTTCAACTGTAAATTATCCTCAGTTTCTGGACCAAGACATTGATATTTTTTTATGCTTTGACATTCTGACAGGTTGCAGATCTCTAAAACCACGAATCAAACTAAAAAAAAGTGATATCAATTGCCCTTGATGACATGTTTGTGGTGCCTTATATTTGGAGTGCCTTTTATCAGTGCCTCTCAACTTTAACCACATTGATTCCTCTTGTGGCGACTGTACACTGTGCGATCACATCAATCTTACAAGTTCATTGCATGTCACGCAAGATGGACTGCGAGAGATGGGTCTAATAAAGTATGAGACTGTATGACATCCATTTTGAAAAATGAGAGATGGTGTAGTGATTGGCTGTAGAATTATAGGGCTACAATGTACATAGAAAAGAGGCAAAACTATGAGCCCTGAGAAAATCAAGAAAACACTCTCAAATAGACAGTGGTGTTGGAATCACCTAAAATGTACTTTTTTGGCTTATTTTAACATTGTGATGGCATAATTCAGATATATGCCTATATTAACATACTATCATGTGTGTCCCAGCCGTGTGCATCACTTTTTAGTGTCCCATGGAAACAGTTTCCGTTTTGTTGTGAGCTTCTTGCAGAGGTTTTTCAAAATGCTGCGCATGTGTCGTCACATTAAAGTTTTCGTGTGTTGGTGAAGATGTTTATTCGTTTGCTTGTGTTGTGTCTATTTGCATGTGTTTTTTTTTTATTTGCAGTGTGTTGAGCTCTCAGAGCCACTGTACAAAAAAAGATGCAAGACAAATCATCGACCATCTCCTGTTTTGAAAATGTAGCAAAACATTCAAACTAGGGAAAAGAGGGCTACATGGAATGTCACTTGTGAGTTTGAGGCCAAGATATGTTTTAACGAGACTGTCGATAGCATAGGTCATTTGTACAAGCAGCAATTACGACCTGGATTTAAGTTTCCTTTTAGCCGTAGTAATTATGAAGGGAGCAAAGCAGGAAGTCATGTAACGTAGTATTAAGAGCATGAAAGACTGTTTAGGGCGGGCAGGAGGGGTGGTGGATGGGTCAAACAAATAGGACCGAGGACACCAGTGTTCGTGTGCCGTTTGAAAAAAGTAAACTGAGAGGTATTTTAACTTGGCGTAACATCACGTTCTGCATCACATGTGTAATTACGTCATGTACGTAGGCACGGAAGTGAAGTAACTTAACAAATGTACCATTTTTAACCCAAACCACAATCTTGTTCTAACCCCAACAAAGTAGTTTTGGTGCCTAAACCTAACCAATCTGCAACAGTTTCACAACGTTAACGACATGTTTAAAACTGCAACCGTAAATAAGTTGCAGAGTGTAAAGAGGCTCCATTACAAAAGGACAGGACACTGTGGAGGAGAGGACTGAATTTATAGTCAGGATGCTTATTTGATAAGCAACGTGTCAGCTGCCTTCTCCATACGCCTTGATTAATGACAATTATGCACATTTTAGCCAAAAAAAAAAACCTAACCTACTGTAATTCCTTTATCCTTTAGGATAACATATGTCTACTGCCCATGTGTTAGATTGTGTGTAGGATGACAGAATAAATAATGAATAATATGAATAAATGAATCACCAAAGTATTTTCATTTAAAATACCATAGTGACAAAGTGCCTTCTGCTATTGGATAGCACAGTGCAGAATATCAGGGAGTACATGTACAAGTACATGTACAAATACATGCCAAACACAGCAGTCTGCCAATAAAATATGGTCTCCCAGACTGTGTTTCTCCTCAAGGATCTGCTCTTGTTGACTCCACTGCACCACAGCGGTGACACTGTTATCCGGGGGATTCCCCAACATCTCAGCGTCACACTATAAGAGTTTAGCAGCAGCATCACATTGTCATCACTGATAATGCAACATGAGGAGATGTTTCAACCCCCCCCGCCCCTTCAAAACTCCCTACCCACCCTCCCCCACTCACGAACAAAAGATTTCTTTCCTCCGGTCTCTTGCGTCACAGCCTTGAGAAGTCGACACCAACAAAAAAAAAGAAAACTGTGATCAAACGAACTGAGAGCGAAACCCCTCTAAGAGCTTTTCTTTGCATTTGTCACATCTGCGGTATTCCTGCCGCTTTTATTTCAAACACAACTGGGAATAGTTTCATCACAAATAGTCAATGCTAATAAATAATCTACAAGCTTTCTTTGTAAGCTTACTGAAAAGAGATTGCAAAGAAAAAGACATCAATAATGGATGTTGTGGTTCCTCCACATTATTTTTCTTTTGCACCATTTTGGACGCATCCCATTCCAAATTGTTATGGGGAAAACACACACATACACACACATTGAGTTTAAAAAAAAAAAGGGAATTCACATTTTAGTCCACTCCAAAAGGCTTTCAGAAGAATATGTGACATATTTGAGCGGAAAGACTGTGTACCCTTTTGATTAATTAGAGGTAACTATCAGCAGAGGAGCTCAAGGCTTCCTTCCTGGCTGCAGGGTCTCTGGGAAATTGAGTGAAAACCCAACACCATACAAGGAAAGCAAGCACAATCCTTCACATTTTGTAAGATATCAGCACAAGAGTCCTGCAGTAACTAAGCCTTATACAGGGTAATCTTTGTCTCATGCTACTCTGTGCAACTAAAGCCCTATTTGCACAGGACCAAATATAAACCTGGGACCAAAGGGACTTGTGACCATAGATTATTTGCAATTAAATCATTTCTCATTTGTGAATCATATTCTTAGTAATAGCGTTCATTATTTGTATTTGGTAGGGCTGGGTAAAAGGTATGGACCGAAATAACCCAGTATACCGAGTCTACACCTCTCCAGTCAAACGACACCTGCTTTCGATCCATTTTTGTATCCAGATCTAGAAAAAAAAAGACTATTTTTATGGTTTGCTCACAGCCAATCACCACAAGTGTTCTTCAATATAATGTGAAGTGTGATTGTCACACTACCGCAGCAGCTGAGGATTAGTGGTGGGGGCATTTTACGCAACTGAGTGCTTCCTTTCACATGATGGGTATTGAATGAAAAAAAGGTATCAAATGAAATACTCTATTTGTATCGGTATCACTTTAAGGTTAGTGGTATTGGTACTGGGTGTCGTAAATTGTTTAAACGATACCCAGCTCTAGTATTTGGCATGCAATTTCTTTCTCCTTTTCTTCATTTTTATGTGTGCCATGTAAAATGGAGGCAGTAGTGTATTCCATTGTTGACTGCACTTTTAAGTACAAGCTTCAATTTGTGGTTTGATTAACCAAAAAGTGACAGATGGTGTAATTGTGACCTCTCCAGGGAATCTGTGATTTTTGCTAATTTTATGTGAATGGTGTGACTAAACACAGAAGTTGAGAGATAATTCATCTGTTGCATGGATGCTAATTCCAAGTGAAAAGTGATTCAGACAATCATTTAAGATCTTTTTCACTGGCACAAGAACGATATCTTTATTAAAGTCTGTATGATAAAGTACTCTGCAGTTACAGTATGGCCCATTTGCCATACTCTTTTATATGCGAGTGTTGGATGTTAACGTGTACCGTGTAATTGTCTAATGCAGTAAACCTCACAAGGGACCTCTCAGAGTTGTTAACAGCTGTCTGCTCCTTCAAGTGGAATGGACAACGCTGAAGATTTAAAGACACCACACTGACAGTCTTACAAAAAAGTCCAGAGGGGATTTTTCTCTCACCACTGTCAGGTTGAGACTTTAGCTATAAAAAAATTAACTTACATAACCAGAGAGATTGGCACTGGGGTTTGCAACTTGTAGTCATAATTAAAGTTCTTCTAAACCCTCATTAACCCTCATTAATTACTAAATAGGGTGTAATTAATCTGCAGTGAAATTTTCCAGAAATATTGTCAAGTCTGAGGAGATTTGAGGCCAAACTTGAACTCGTGATTCATGGACATCTCTGGGTTGCAGCTTGAGCATTTTATTTCTTTTTTAAGGTTTGGGCGTTTATGTTTAGGTTGGACATATAGATTGGTGTTAAAACTGTTAATTACTGACTAATATACTGTAACACAATACTGATTCAAAGCTGAAAAGTGGAATTGGAACTACAGATGCCACGGTGAGGAAATTTTTAATAAAAATAAACTTGTGACAACACTGATGTTACCGATTACACTGCAAACGCACCACAGATGGCTGGATGGCTGGGCACAATGCCACACATTTTATTTTAACACAAAACCACAATTTTTTCCTAAAGCTAATCAAGTATTTTGGTTGAATTCACAACGGGACTCCCAGAGTTAAAAAGTGATTTTGAGGGCTCCTGACCAAGCTAATGGCGACCGTTACCACGTGAATAAATAACGGCCTTTTGAGGTGTAGCAGGCCCCTTCTAACCCACATTTATGAAGCTGATAACCACTGATAGCACCAAAACAAAATCACTCAGCAACATAGATAGACATTAACTCAGTTACCTTTTTGAATTGTGCCACAGTATCCTCTATTCGTATTTAGATCTCAGGTAAATTCAATCAATGCATGAGCTCTGCCTCATACAGAGAATACATATTTATACCTCAGCCTGTCTTAAGACGACACTGCCGATCAATAAATTTGATTCTCTACTGGCAGGCTGTGCACAATGATGCTAAAGACTGCAGAAACTGACAGTGGCAGAGATATTTGGCTTGCTGGGCTTACGGTGTAATGTAATGTTACTTTAAGGTTAATAAGGACTTGTACTTAGACAAACACCTGGAAAATAAGTATCTGGCTGTTTGATTGAGCTCATATTTCAACCCCACAGTGAAGGTGAAACAAAGAATTAACAAATCAATGAATGGATATGTGCATAATTTAACAGATTAAATAAATTAATAGACAACACGGAACAGTAATTTCCTTGCTGCTTGACACAGTTTGCACCAAGAGCCCTGAAGTTGTTGTTGTTTACTGGATACTTAGGTTGTGATGAAGCATGACTGAAGAACATGGATGTAATTACATCATCTATGGGTTTCTGTTGGGAACTTTTGGGGTTCTTGCTGCAATCTTTTCAGCTTTTGGATGAGTACATTTGGGCGAAAAAGGGAGAGCTGAGATGCAATAAGCAAAACCTGACAGACAAACCCCCAAACATAAATGTTGTTAAGCCTAAATACTAGGGCTGCACATATATATAGATTTTTATCATCATCGCAATATCAACTTGCATAATAAACACATTGCGAAAGACTGCAGCACATCGCAAAAAACACTCAGGGATTTTTTTGAGTTAGTTAAAAGAAAGTATTAGTAGAAAACTGCACTTTTTAAATTGTAAATATATTTTTTTCATGGTGCCTTTTGTGTTCAGTTCAATAGAAGAATGTTGGAAATAATTTCCTTTATTTTCTTTAATTCAACAAGTAATTCATTGCATTTTAGCAGTACTCTGAAAGCAGCAGAAAGACAACTGAGTACAGTTCAATATCAGTTTAATTATCACAAGGAATATTGCATTATTCAACACCGTTAACGAATATCGCATATTTTCATCATATCGTGCAGCCCTACTAAATACCTAAAATTATATATCATGAAAATAACCCTAATCCCAACATATTACCCTTCAACGCACATAAAAAAATGACAAATTAGCTATTTAGTCCTTACATTCTGGTTAAAAACAAATATTGACTTAGTATGATACGTTTCTCATTGACTTCTATACAGTTTGGATTTTGCAGTGATTCAAAGAACTGCATCTAAAGGCTGCATGCTGAATACATGTGTTTTTAGGAGCAGATGGGGCCCCTACTGGGTCTTGTATTATAGTCTGCAGTGATCCAGGTGAGCTTTAGCCTACGTGGTTGTCCAGGTGCTGGCTTCCTCACCTCTTCTGTCAGGACAATACCAGCCCAACAAATGTGTATGTTCAGGTGTTTGTGTGTTAATGTGTGTGCACATGCATGTGTTTGACTGCAGGTCCAGCAAGGTCAATCCACTTTGAAGGTCACAGCCCAGCATGAGTGCATGAAATTATTTTGGTAGAGTGATTACATCCTTTTTTTTCCCATCACTACTCTTTTTTTAAGCTTTTGAATGCTAGATCCAGTCTGCCATGTTGGCAAACACTATAGACTTGCATTGATTCATGTAATCAAAAACAAGGACCATATCTGTTTCTACTTCAACAAATGAGTCAATTCATATTCACTGTGACAGACGTGTGCCACGCATCATGACCTCCTCCGTGTTTTACACTTCATCTTAACTCCTTTTTCCTTTTGCGCAATAGTGAACCAAATCTACAAAAACAGAAATCTTTACCCAACAATGCTATTATGAATTTGAAAATAAAACAACTCTTCGGACAACAAGAGTTAATCCTACAGCAACAACAAAAAAAGGTTGCCTAATGATATGCATCATTCCCCTAAGATGTGTTAAAATGTGCATGATGATATCTGATAGTCTTTACAGTAACCCTGAATATGTTTAAAACTATGGTGGTTCTTGGCCAGGTCTCCATTGTAAAATAGATATTTGATCTCAGTGGGGTGTGTCCCACTGAGTTATAAAAAGGCTAAATTTAAAAAATAAATAAAAGAAAAACAGGTGAAAATTAGCCTGGCTTCTTGACAGATTTGTGTTGATTAGTGGGCACGATCCCTGACAAACTCTTAAATTAAAAGAAAAACTCTCCACTATCCACTGAAGCTTTAAACTTCATTTGTCATGTTAACAAATCAAATTTTTTTTTTTTTTGTCATTCTGTTTGGCTTCACAAAGCAGCCTTTCATCATTGTGTCACGAGATAGGTGGTTGCCACAGCAACAAGCCTTTATCCTACTATCTCTTGAGTGTTAGACAAATGGCGTGTCCTGTCCTCTCAGCAACACCCTGCTGCGATATCAATGACCTGGCTGTAATTTTTTTTTATTTTGAGTAATTTACACTAATAAATATTTTAACTAAATTAAGCCTGATTGCTACTTTGAGGGCACACATTATACACCTTGTTTTTATTTATGATACCTGTCAAGGGACACACTACGACAACAGTAGAGTATTTTTCCCGCCAATAAACCCCTCTGTATGTGATGGTTTAACCACTGGGAGTTATGGTAATACAGTAAGATGCTGTAATTCTGTAAACAGGCTTTCCTTTTTGTGTATTACCTACAGTAGATGGCGGTCGGTTTGGAGAAGCAGACAGGAGTCCTGATACGGAAGTTAAGAAATGTACTGCTGTTCCGAGTTGGAACCGGTTCCGAATTTCCAAGAATCGTGGAATCGTTAAGAGACGGGCATTTCGGTTCCGGTTATC
>JAOVVB010272389.1:0-18027 GCA_028570985.1 Heterobranchus longifilis | reverse complement strand
CAACACACAGAGCAACACACGGAGCAACACACAGAGCAACACAGAGCAACACACGGAGCAACACACGGAGCAACACATGGAGCAACCCCCGCTGATGAGCAAGGACAGTCGAAGGAGATATCACAGTTGGAGGAGGCACAGATTTGACAAGCTGTCTTGGCCAACCCTAGTGGGCCATCAGCTGTGTGTGTGTGTGCATGTGTGTGCATGTGTGTGTGTGTGCGTGTGTGTGTGCATGTGTGTGTGTGTGCGTGTGCGTGTGTGTGTGTGTGTGTGTGTGTGTGTGTGTGTGGAGAATGACAGCAGCCTGCTGTGTCCCCTGGTGTGCTGTGGTCTGTGGCCTTGAAGGCAGCACAGTCCTGAGGCTGACATATTTTAATCCGGTTTCCTCTGGCTCCGTCACACCAGGACTCCTCCAGCACTGCTCCATTTCTCAGCTCATTTCCATCCCAACCTTTTGCCTTTTAATTAATGCGCTCGAAACAGGGAGGCATTGCAGTGCGAAGATTTTACAACAATCCCAGCTGCAGCGAGGTGTAGTTGGTAAGTTTGCACAAGAGTGACTTTGACAATTTGCAGGAATATTTCTTAGCATTTTCTCCTCACAGCGAGAGGCTTTCAGGTTTGACCCCTAATTGGCCAGTAGGGCTGTCAAAATTGGCCAAACATGTCATTCAATTATTTTCTCTAAAAAACACACAGGTCTATATCTATTTTTGCACATTATGTCCATTAGAGAGTTATAAAATAACTATACCATAACACTTAATTTAAAGTAACAATCTTTAAGATTTCAGTCCTGTTAATTTGGGGACACTCTATTTAGTCCTCTCTCTTCAATGGAAGCCGGCGATATGATGCTATACAAACTGGCCGACACTTGTTGCTGCGTGACGGGCATGACTTCAAAAAAACTTTTCATCGCTCCAGTGACATGGGGAAGTGACAACCCATCCTCTTCTCTGCTACTGTGTTATTTGGCTACGTTAGCTGATGCTATGTTAACTTCCTCTGTAACAGGGATGTAATGCAGCAGTGAAATGTGAAACAAAACGAAACGGGCAGTCAAGCAACACCGACGGTCACCTGACAGCGACTCGCCGACAGTGTGCTTGGCTGTAGCTTTTCTCATCCGTAATGTGAACACAGCAGCGTGCTGTCAAACGCTACAGCTGGGCTCTCTGTTTTCAGCTGAATCACCATGGACCCAGCTCTGCAGTCTCTTGACTGTTTATTTTTTTAAGTGGCCTGAACTGATGACCCCCTTAGAAGCAATGGTAAGACAATCTACTACATTTGTGGTGTGAAATTGCTATAACATAACTGTAAGGGCCTAACTTAACTGTATACGCTACTCCTTTTCTTTGTCACCTCTTTCACCCCTGGTGAGTTTGCATCCCTGACATGGTCTGGGCAGTTTAGCTGATGGAGGCCTTCCTCTTCCTCATCCTCCTCTCTTTCTTCCTCTTGCTGATCAAGTCATTTATCTTCCTCCTCTTCATTGTTTCATCTTCCTACTCCTTCTTCTTCTTCCTCCTGCCCAGCCCTGACCCACAGCTAGAATTTACATTTTACTTCGCTGTCACTCACACATTCAGCCGATGTCCTGCCCCCTTCTTCAGCTTAGGGAGAAATAAAGTATGTTTGTTTTTTAATGCAACCAATATATTCGCCAGTACAAACATTGCAGAATTGTTGACACATAAAAATGAGGCCTGAATCGAGGTCAATCATATTTGGAATGAATGGTGCAGCTCTATTACTAATACTTGTGGAGAAGAGTTGCTGTCTTCATGCCTTTTATACTGTAACGTACTTTGGACTTGCCTTCTGATGATGGTGGACATTTGGAGAGTTTCCTGTGTTGTGTATCCCTGTGGCTGACAGGAGAATGGAGAATAATAATTGATGAACAGTGTGTTGGAGATTGAGCCCTGCCCTCTGGGAGAGTTTAGGTTGTTTTGCTGCTGGATGAAGCACACATTGATAAGCATCCTTGTACTGAGGAGACTCATCTAATGAACAATCTTAATTAGATCTCCCTGACTGCCTGCATAAGGAAGGATATGAAAAAGAGCCACTCCTTTTACTTATTGCAAACCCTGTCCCTCCCCAGGCAGCTGCTCCTGTCTGCCAGCTGCCAACACAGCCCCCAAACCATGTAAAAAATTTACTTTTAAAAAGCCTTATTCATTAACATGAGGAAAAATAACATTTGGGGAAAGTCAGTGAACCTCTATTTTCTTCATTATTTTTCTTTTGTTGCAAAAATGAAACAGAAAAGAGCAGATATCTGAAAGAAAAAGCAGCGATGCAGGAGACTTCAAACCAGGGACTCGGTTAGACGCTACAAACGTACTGAGAGCTGAACACACAGGACTTTTAAAAATGCCTTTTTTCTCTGCTGACACGAGTACAGCCCTAAAAGTTTCTCTGTGCTCATTGAAAGTCTGATTTGAAGGGGCGTCCTACAAGCATGATTTGTGACATCACAACTAGTTTGGAAGTCAATCCTGGTTCTATTTACAACTTCTGCATGTATGATGTTGAAACTTGAAGCTCCGAGTGCACATACACTGAGAATGGGCTTGTAGTGAAGTAGGAGGCATCTTGTGTGAAAACTTTAGAAATTAACAACATTTGCATATTCATATATTCTGGAATTTTTAATGAGGTAGGAGTAGCAGATGCCGTTTTAAGGATTTTAATGTGGAAATAGTACAAAACATAGGAGACAAACATTATTGTTCCTAGCAGACTATTTGTATACAGGTCTGGAGGGGATCTTTAAATATATTTCTGGAGGATGAACAGACATGTAGATCTATGTACTGTATCTGAACTTCAACACTGATCTAATGCATAGATTTAGAAGCCCATTACTTACCATATACAGCTGTTGGTAGAGAAGGTGGAGAGAAAGGTCCAGTAATGGCTGAAACTGGCATGGCTGAGTCAAAACAAGTCTGAGCGGTAAGAAAAGTGATCTGAAAACCGGAGCCCAGTATTCCAGCACTGGCTATGAGCATCTGAGAAAAGTGAGTCCAGAGCCACGTGTGCATCCGTGTCCCGTCACCTCAAAGCCCTTTCCCATCACTCGGTGGCGACAGCTCCAGAGTGATTTTTTTTTGTGCCCCTTTTCAACCTCTTGCAGGGTGGGAGGTTATCCCGTAAGTCCCGCCAGCACCCAGCTGTCTATGAAACGCATCGTTGACTGTGAAACCCCGGGACCTTGCGTCAGCCTGCCTGTGGCTGTGGACCACACTGTAATTGGTGTCAGTTAGACAACGGCTCACCCCACCATTTTTTAATCAATCAATCAAAACATTTTCTATAATTTCATCTGATGACAGCTCTGACCTCTCATCTCTAGTATGTTAGCGAACCAGAAGGCAGGTTTTTTTTTTCTTTATGCTGATTAGTGAACCGAGCGTGATGTGGCTGGAGCAGGAAGGATCACATCTGGGCAGTAAAAGCCAGATGACTACAAACGCTCCAAATGAATGATGGCACAGTTCAGAGAAACAAATTAAATCGTGATTACCACAAATGTTGTGTAGTTTGCCAAAATGTTGATTGAACACACAAGAACAAATGTAATATGCTTTACTTGTACAACATTTTATAATATTGTATTCTTACTGATTGTTTGTGTGGGCATATTTGTGCCTTGTATTTCTATACTTGTGGGGACCACAAGTCAAGCTGATGAAAAGCCGTTCAGAGTGACGACATGTTGATGCTTTGGACCTCTTGAAGGGTCTTTTAAAGGTCCCATATTTTTTATTTTTTATTTATTTTTATTATTATAAAGCAGGTCGAGGTGCTATGCAGTGATGGCTAATGTTACTTTTAAAAGTAACTTGTTACATTACAAGATTACTGCCATTAAAAAGTAATCTGTTAGTTACAGCGTTACTGAGAAAAGGAACTTGTTAAGAGTACTTTTGCATTACAAAAATGAAATCAGAGGATGCACAGCCCATACTGTACGTCTACATTTGCATGTATTTACTCTACCGTTATTATAGCCTCGTCTACAGCCCATAATCTGTAACTCTGCAAGCTAATAACAGGACGACAGATGCTGTATTCCCTTTACAGCTTGATTATGTTTGATTAAGTAAACATATATGATTAAGAGGGTACTCGAAAAAGTTGAGTTATTATGTGCATGCAAGTAAATAGAAACTTTAGCTAACATTACCTGATGGCTAACCATTTGGGCAGAGAGGCATATTAGGTGCAGCTGAAACAATAAAACATGGGCATGTATAATGTTAGCTTACATTACATCATGTTTCAACATGCAGAGTTAACTCGGTTAATGCTTAGTTTCTTAATTTCATGACATACAGGCTGTCCTCTGCCGTCTCACAGCTGAGCTGAGCTGCACACTGACACAACCGTACACTAGTAATGTTAGCTACGCAGCAACACAAGGAAGAGGGAAACACGCTAAAGTTTTAAAAGTAACTGATTGCTTATTTGAAAACATAACTAAATAACGGATTACTTGAATTGCAAAACTAACACATTACATTACTCATTGCAACAAAAACGTAATCCGAGTACTCGTACTAGTACTTACAGTAGTACTTAGTAACACATTACCCCCAACACTGTATATAAATACTGTGAAAGTAGCAAAACGCTCAATACACAGAGAAATGCACACAGCCCATATTCAGTCTTTTTGTGTCTTTTTAAACGAGCTGTCAGGACTTCCGTACGGTTGTGATGTCACAACTATACAACTATACTATAGGTAGAAAACGCTGCTACAGCGCCGTTACAGTCATCCCCCACCCCGGCTGCAAGAGACGGTGCAGAGAGCGCAGATGTGGAAGACCTGGAATTGCTGACCAATCATAGTGGATTCTGTTTATTTTTTTAGGTATATTCAGAAAGATGGGATGAGAAAATTGTGTTTGTTTGTTTTTTACATTCAAGCATGTAAACATGTTCTAGTAGAAACCCAAAATAAAAGTATGAACCTGAAAATGAGCAGAATATGGGACCTTTAAAGATTCGGTGGTGTTGCATTGTGTTACACAGGACAGCTTTAGAGGTCACTGAGAAAAAGGTTTGGGAGAGGACATGTCTCCACAACATGGCACGGTGAACATGGCTTTAGGCTGCGGTGATTGATCTCAGCTGTCCCTACAGCATCTGCTGTCCGCTGGCATTTATTACCTACGACAAAAGCCAACACAGACTGACTGGACGCTCGCCACCAGCTGCCCTCGTACTTTCCTTCCTGCCTCCCTGCTTCCATGAGCAGCCTTTATAGCTGCATGGGCTGCAGGGTAAGCCAACGTCTGTATTTGCATTTCAATGCTGGTAAGCTGACTGCGTTGCCACCGTGTGTCAGTAATGTCAGTAGCCCCCTGACCTGCCTCCCATCTACAGTGTGCATCTCCCCTTGGGGAACAACAGCAGGGTTGCCCGTCGCCATAGCGAAACCCTTCCATACGGCGTCTTTTCTCACTCCAGACCGATTGTCCTCCTCGAGATGGATTGTCCCGGTTCAGCTGTGGCTGCCAGCTGCAACCGAGGCACTCAGATGGATGCTAGCCACTTGAGGAGTTGCCGTGCTCTACAATAGAACATCTGCCTCACTCAGCTGGTAGTGCTGTTCTTGTGTAATGAGACACAGCAGTGGAATAAAACACATTTGCAAAGGCGGGGAGGGTGTAAAAGAGAGAGCAGTGGTGCAGGTGCTTAAATATGGCATCCTCCTGGAGTCACATCATTCAGCCCTTCCAACCCCTACTACTGTGCACATTGTTCCATTTGCACAGCTTTTTCAAGTTGTGGAGGATAGTTTGACTCAAGCACCCATGAGCGTTTGTTTGCACGTGCGTGCATGCGGAACTAGTACTAGAGGTCATCATAGGAAACGAAAAAGACCTGCTGAGATCATTTCTTCATTTTCATTAACCTTTATTTAAACTTGAATAGTTATCCTGAGTTAATATGCAGTCACGAAACTTTACAGGTGTGTAGTTGAGATTTAAATGGAGGCCAAGTTGAAAGATGGCTGTGGTCTGAACAACGGTGCCAGAAGTCGGTAAGGGCTCAGTGGCCCACCTTATGCCCCTGGCCTGATTTGGCATTGCAGCTGGTGCAATCTCATCACAAGATGGTCTCTAGTTTTTAATATCTTGGCCATATTCATATACAGGGTGACAAAGAGTACAGATGTAATACCATTGTTTAATGTCACATCCAAGGGCCAGTAGAAATCCAAATACCACAGCATTAGCATAGACAGCAAATCTTTAACACCAATTGTTAGTATCTCACTTGCATTCTTCAGACACTGAGGTCTCATTGATATCACAGCATTAGTCTCACACATTTCCCAACAGCAGTAAACAGGAGATTATGTCTGACAGCTATGTTAAATGTATCAGGAAATGATGAAAAATACAAGACAATGAAATGAATGGAAATATCTGCTCAGTTTAGCTTGAATCTAAGATGCACACTGGTTACTGTGAACAAGAAAACCAGCAAACAAACCAACAGAAGGAAAAAGCAGTGGATTACGGTCTATTCTGCTGAATTCACTCTGATGATTTTCTAGTTGTTAATTGTTTATATGCTCTGGAACATTGGTTAATGATATCCTCCACTCAAAAATTATTTTTTCTTTATGTCCCCTAAAATGTTTGCCCTTGACTAAACTGACTTGAAAAATAATAACAAAAAGCTAATACAATTCGTAATATAATATTCATATTTTCTGTGATTGCACTGCACTATGATTGTTTTTGGACCTGCCAAGGAAAGTCAAAATAAAAATGTCATCACAAAAAAACAAAGCTAAAGAAAAAGCAAAATCGTCGTCAGATGAAAGCCGATTGCATTTTGGCCAATGCTTTCCGTCTCTTTTGCTCTCCGGACGGACTGTTTACCTGCATGCAACAAAAACTTGCTCAACCTTCCCTCAACGGAAACCAGAGCACTTCTACTGCCCAAATCTTGACGTGTCACGTCACAGAAGAAAACTCCTTCAAACTTTGTTGATGTTAGCTGCGTTTGCAGCAAAACATATTCCTCGCTTAGAAACAAACAATTTTTTAGTAGGACATGATTCATCCGTCCGGCCGGACTCTCCATCTGCTTTGGAGGACATTACAGGACGGACCCTTTCTTGACCACATTAACAGAATTTGCTGACACAAATGTACTGCTGCTACTTACAATGGCTGTAGACCAGAGTTGCTATTGACTGGACCAATGGGAAACTATCAAACTGTTCATGATTTGGAACATACTGTAAGGCAACATGTCTTTATAGTTTTGGTTTTGTCAGTAGTTTCTTCCATATCTTCAAGGCCATATAGAGAGTTTGTTGTGAAGGATTTCTCTTGACCCCCTGCCAGCATGTGCCATCTTTGTAGTTTCCAAGAGTGCATGCTCAGGATAAGGTGAAGGAGTGAGTTCACAAGGAATGGGAAGCCTGACATTTGACTTTGATCCCCTCTGATCTAGAAGCACAAACTGTCACGTCCAGTTGAGCCACCAATCCATCTCCCTTAATGCTTCCAGACATCTCTCTCCTTTTTGCTCGCTGTCAATAAACACAGTTTATAACGTTCACACCCATCCTTCATCGCAAAACCAGGGATGGGAAAACACGTTTAATTGCTCTGCAAAAAAGGAGCACAACTGATTACTATCACCTCATGCTGGGTAAGGAAAAACATGTCATGAAATAAACACTTCCTTATTAATTTGTGCAACAAAATCAACACCTGTTACACCTGCTGTTGGTAAAAAATCACCTGCCACTCATCTCTTCCTCATGTGAAAGGACAGCTCCAGCTCCCTTGAGAGGAAATTAATACCTAGGCCATAAAAAGTTGAATGGATACATAAATAAACTCAGACATGGTCTCATTGTAATCAGGAAATAAACATATTCATCATCTCAGTTTAGGGCTTCATGGGGACATTTGTCAGCAGTTTTCACTCACCATCCACAAAGATGTGCACGTCGTTGGATGTAATTTACTCAATGTCAAAAGCACTCCTGTGCAAATCCAGCATCTCATTTTTTTTAAACATGTAATCACATAGTTGGACATTACTGGGAATTGACTCGTTCATTTATATACAAAATGAAGGTGCCACAGTTGCATCTCAGTGACCTTCAGCTGAGCAATCTCTGCTCTGTCTGATGAATGAGGTCAGGCTCGTATAGGCATATAGCCTATAGTCGTGATAGGCTCATTAACCAGTCACACACCCTTGTTAACACACTCACGACCACGGGCAACTCTGGAAATGCTCTGCTAAATTGCTAATAGAGCTAAGACTCACCAGTTAATTCCCCCAAAACCCTTTTGAAAATAGTCGAAATTACACAATTTATCATAGCCAAAACTGTAAAAAAAAACAGACATTATCGTCAAATTTTCAAATCTCTGACGGCCCTTGAATGAATCATGTGTGATGAATGCTTCCATCAGGAAAGATAACCTAATCTAAATTTAAAATGGGGCTATTTCATCAAAAATCACTTCGTCTCATTTAAAATTTAGTCAAGAATAAACCGTTTAAACAAACTAGATCCTGTTAAAAAACAAATTCTGCGTAACTGGGAAGCCATGAATGACTAGAGATGGGTATCGTTAGGATTTTATTGATACTCTTATCAGTTATTTTTTAATTGCTTTAAAAAAAATACAGTACATCACTCTATTATTATTATTATTATTATTATTATTATTATTATTATTATTATTATTCTGAAAAGGATTCAAATGTATTTATATTTTAAATATGACTAAATGTTGTTTCTGGAGCAGCAACAGTAATGTTTACAACAGCAAAGTCACTAAATGCAATATCTCACTGGAAAGAAAGAAATAAATCAAATCATATTCCTGACATCAAAATACTGAGACATCAGTCAGTAGACTATCAGTCCTTCCTCCTGTCCTCTGTCCTCTGTCCTCTGGTGGGATTCACTGCAGGCCAGAGCATGTTGCACCTACCGCTTTTAGAGGGCCTGGTGTGCATGAATTTACTGAATTTTAAGATACATGGCAAACCCCCTTCTCTCCTTACACAAAGGCAGACCCGGATAGAGAATGTTTTGCGATTTCCATTAATTGCTTGCTAACCTTATTTTCCGCTATGGAAATTCCACTCCCTAATTTCTCAAGTACTTGTACTGATAGCAGAACCAATAACTCTGGACCTTATCAATACTTCGGTTTTTACTAATTTAGAACTGGTTTCTGTTGAGAACCGAGTTTCGAGGCGCATCCCTATGCATGACTCAGCTGAGACCAGCAGTTACGTGACAACAATTCAGCCAAACTTCAGGTAGGCAGCAGGTAACGTTAAAGCTAAATGATCTAAAGTGGCTGTATTTTCACTCAAAAAGAACAGCAGGACATGCAGCAGTCTGCAATGTAAAGACACAGCGATGGTTAGCTTACCACTAACAGTTAGCCTGCAGCTGTACTTTTCCAAACACCATGATCACTGCTGGAGATGATGGAGAAACATCAGAACTGTAAAATCCTCCTGCGTCCCTGAAATCACTGTGTCGGTGTGGCAACATTTGCCTTCTGTGAGTTATGAAAATAAACAAACGTGCAGACCACTGACCACTGACGGAACTTAATGTTGTGTTCAGTTGCCCTTCGTTAATTCGTGGTGCGTTCAGGTAAACTCTCAAAAACTCAAGCTGTTGTTGTAAAGAATCCTTCTGCCATCAGTTTGTTCCCAATTGACTGGTGAAATAACTTATTGTTGTTACATTTCAAACAAATTATTTAAATTTGATCATATGGCCTTAATGTGATACATAAGTTAGTTACACAGTTAGGTCTACATCACACTTGATACCATGTAACATATATATTTTTAAATAATTATTTCAGGCACAGTGTAGGCACTGCTTCTGTTTTAGTATCGTTTTGGCACCAGTATAGAAAAAAACCCTTAGTACTCGTATTGGTACTCGGTATCAGCAAGTACCAAAGTATCAGTGTATCCCTACAAAGAAATTCAACTTGATGGTTTATGGCAATATAACTGAGTTATACTGCACAAAATACATTTTTGAGTTGTCCCTACTTCTAGCCATGATTGTGCTGTTTCCATAGAGGTGCAGGGATTTATATTGCAGTGACAAATGAGCCCACAGTGAGTAAAAATGTGACAGGAGAAGAAAATACCCAGAAACTACTTGGGGTTCACAGGGTCAAAGCACCTCAGCACATTCCTTGTTTACTCTGATGTGTTTACTGTATGTTGAATGACCAACTTATGTTATAAAAGTAGCACCATTCACAAAGGGGAGGCTGCTCTGTTCATGACCCTCTATTTACAAATGAAGCGAATGACATTACAAGCCCATGTGAATAATCCATCAAACGTGCAGAAGTTTTAAGAAACAACATTGAAACATTGACCCTGATCTTCTGTCAGCATAGAAAGACGAGTCACAAGCCATTATTGCTATGTTAGTCTCTTGCATATGAGTTTCATGGTGGCCAGGTCACATTACATTGGTTCTGGCTTTAAATTAACTTAATAATCACCCTCACTCTTAATAAGAAATCACAGGCAGGAAGCAGTAATTGGCCATTTGGAGCTTCACAGATTTACAATCTTTAAACGCTCTCTGTAGATTTGCATCTGAAACCCCAATGACGCTTTATGGCTTCAAGCCGTCTCATCCTGAGCATCACCGCAACAAATGACCCCCATCTCTGGGGTATTAGAATTCATAGATTGTCTTTAATTATCATCAAAGCCTGGTGTGCTGAGAGCCCATTGCACTGGCCTGTGAAACAGGATTTGAGTAACAGATCCACTAAAAACAATAATAATGTGATTCTAATCAATATTGTTCTCTGGAAGCATTCATAATGTATTGGATTAGAGGACTGATGGAATTGCAATCGGATGAGATAACATAAAATAAATGGTGTGTAGACTGTAAAAGGAGGAAATCAACCTTTTGAAATGAAATCTCTGTGACTGCACATGGAAACTCTTGTGATTGAGCTCGTGACTGAGTAGATTATTTTATTAGTTTCTGGTCTGAACACCCCATTACAGTATGCAAGGCATTACAGCTCCAGGAGCCAGTGGACTAGGTGCAGATGTCACAGGATCCTTAAAGACATATGCAGGAAATCCTTTTTAGATGAAGATTACATAGAAGCAATTAATGAAGTGGCTCAGCAACAATATATGTCAGAGGAGGATTCTACTTTCAGATAGTCACAACGTTGTCACAACGTTGTATCATAAGTAAGTTATACGACGGTGGTGTATCCACTTCCCTTCAGTCTGCCTTATCTATAGTTGCTGACCTAGACACATTGTTAAATAGGGGTCCAGGGGGCAAGGGTAAACAAAAAAACTATGAGAAAATGCATGTGAGAGCTGGAAGGTGTTAGCTGCTACTGCTCCCAGCTGCAGAGCTGACCTTCTTTTAAGAAAAAGCTTCCCTAAGTCAGGATTCAAACCGTCGACCCTGTGGTCCCCAACATACATGTTGACTTGTGCCATGTGCTGTCCCCGTTGTGCAACCGCTCTAAAAAATTAGAGTGGGTGTGCCCTGGTAGCTCATCTGAGCGCACGCCCCATATACTAAGGCTAAAGTCCTTGCCGCAGTGGCCTTGGGTTCGACCCTTTGCTGCATGTCGTCCCCTCTCTGTCTCGCCCATTTTCTGTCAGTCTTCAGCTTTACTATCAATAAAGGCCAAAAAAAAAAAAAAAATAACTGTTCCGATCAACCATGTACGTAGCGGTCTGATTATTTGAAGAGACAGATAGCTCCAAACATCAGAACAGAGGCAGATTAAATATTATTTAAAAACAGTGAGAATAAAAAAAAAAGAAAAAAGAAGAATACCACTGAATACAGTGTTAATAATTAGCTAGTCTTGCGTAGCCTCTCCACAGATCTGCTGGGGGAAAGTCTGGGTTGAATGTACTTTCACTCCTGGATAGTGAAAAAGACTCCCTGGCCTGTTTGTATTTCTTTAAACCAATCACAATCGTCCTGGGTGGTGCCACGCCCCGACGGTGCCTCTGCATGATAAACATAAATAAACATATTCTTTGTAGATCTTTACAATCATTGATTGAAAGAACAGAGCAGGCCTGCCTGAACATCCAAATCTTCAAAAGTTGTAATTTTCAGTGTGTAGGTTGATAACTCGGAGGTTGTTGTTTGTTCTCGTAATGAAGAGACTTTGGGAATGGGAACATGATACAGATTTCCTGTGTGGCTAGGAAGTACGGCTTTTATTACTGTTTGGTAAACTTGTCAGACTAATAATTAGCAGAATAGGTGGAGTACTAGTAGTAACTAGAAGCAGCAGTAGTATTAGTAGAAGTAGTAGCCGTAGACAGGAATCGAACCGCCATTCCCCAAAGTAGTCACTGACTGCCATTATACATTTTAATACTTTAACAAATTAGATAAAATCACTGAAACATGTTAGAATGAAAGAAAAATACGAGCATGCATCTCCCGAAGATGATGTACCTTTTGACGTTGAAACAAAGTTTCTTCCACATTTTGAAGTCTGACATTATAATTTCATTGTTTTTCTACAGCTATCAGGGCTTCTGAATCATGGAATTAATAGGTTTTCCCATTATTCAAAAAGTTAAAACACTGAGCACCTCATTTATTTACGTTTACCCACATATACATTGTGTCCTGTTATAGGCCTACTATACATACGGCAGCTGAAGTACACAGATAATTCAATAATAGTTATTTTCAGAAACTTTCTTCATGCCACGAGGTACACATCAATTCTTCTCTCAGAGATCTTAGTTTCACAGCACCTGGTTCAATTTCAAACAGTGTTTCCAGTATTTACTCTGTACATGGGGACAAATCAAATATTAAAACAAACTTTGCACGATGGGAGAATGTTTGTCATGACCCGCTCCTAATTAACAGCGCTCTGCCAAAACATTAGGGGCCAACCAAGGATACCTTTTGGCAGACACTTTCACAAGGGAGAAAACCGTGTGGGTACCTGCCATTTCTTTCAAATATCTCCTCTAGCTGCTTTGATTAAAATGTGCAATGATGTAATCAAAAGGTAAATTAACCCATGCTCAGTAAAGTCAAAAAAGGATATGATTACATATTCAGAGGGTATTGCAAGAAATCAAAGATGTGATTGTTATGTGAATGAATGGCTGTAAAAGTGGCATCCCTGGTCATTTGGCAAGTCATCGGTTCTTAGTCACTTTGCACATGCATGTGATGGGTGAAACTGGATGACAGACCCAGATCTTGCTCACCACAGTTGAATCATATCTCTCATCCCCATTTGGCAGCACACAGAAGTGCTTAGCTCGTCTGTGTGCCAAGTGTGTTTCTGCATGCATGGATATGCATATGATATCCAAGGGTGGAAAAATGTGAGGAGACAGCTCGGAAACTTATGTCTATGTTAGTTTCCGTTAGTGTCTAAAATATGCAAATGTATGTATGCAACCAGTTTTTGTAAATATTCCACTATTTTTGTAACATATTATGAAACAACCAACAAGACACACATAGTTGAAAGTCTGTGACCCATATGTTGATAGACTGACATTAACCCTCAGACTGCCAGCGTTCTAGCATCCCCTAAAGGCGCCGCTATGGTCTGCCAGGCTGTCATAAATCTTGCATTGCCAGACCTATCTCCACAGCGACGTATCAGTGCTGTCATGTCATTTAATTGTTCATATTCACAAGCCGTTACTAGATATGATTGGAAATAAACATATATCACAGAAAATATCACAGAGCATAGAGCAGGATCGGCAACCAATGTGCATTGATTTATTTACTGCTGCTGTATGTCTCCAGTCCAAATGGACCAATTTGCTTTACAATGCTAAATACAACTTAACTTATACTGTATATAACTGTAGCCTACTACATTGTAGGATTCGACAGTATTGTGAATATGTCATATATGACATATTAAATAACTCTGGAACACTGCATGTGAGATACTTACTTTTTTTTTGCCCAGAGGCTACCCGTCCTACCCGTGCCGTTCCATTGAGTGCACTGGTGCGATCGTATCTGTATGTCCGCAGTGGCAGTCAGAGTTATAAATGCTGGGGCACACTAGTGGCTCAGTGGTAGCGTGTGCGCCCCAGAGGCTAAAGTCCTCACCGCAGCGACCGCAGATTCGACTCCTGCCCACGGTCCTTTGCTGCATGTCGTCCCCTCTCCCTAACCCCATTTCTGTCAGTCTTCAGCTGCACTATCAATAAAAGGCAAAAGAGCCAAAAAAAAATAGATGCTCAGAAATATTTCTATTTTAGAACCTTATAGGCTTCAGAAAACATCAAAAATACACATTTAGGAAAAGTTGTGGACTGAAAGCCATTATTTGTATTATAAAAACCCAAACGGTCTGTCAGAGCGTCTTGGCTGTATATGAGTAGTTACTCTGGTGGATGGTGCAACCAATGCAAACTTGAATTTAAAGTGAATGTGTTTGCATCAAATGAATCATATATGTGCTGATCTCAGCTCAGTGCAACTTTAAAGTCTTTGCTCAGGTTCAAATGAACACACTGCATCATTCCACCCATGCTACATATAGACATTTATTGAAGGAAAGGAAATGAGCTTTCACCGCAACCTCGAACTTCTCAATTTCTCCACGTCTCATCAGCCCTCAAGGTCCCCAGTGGCGATGAGCTACAGGAATCAATGTTTTTTGCCAAATGACAAGTTTTAAGCATGGGAACCATTACCCTTACTGGCACTAAGTGGCTGGGAATGACTGCCACTATGATTCCTCTAAAGGCAGCTGCCTCCTCAAGTGGACAGCCATGTAATTTAAGTGCAGCCTAATGCAGCCTTGATGCCACCTCATTAGGTAAAGCTCCTTTTAAGCATTCAGTCCTACGTCTCAATTCACTGATAACTTGTTCAAATTGTGTTCTAAGTCTCATAATATATGTTAAGTACTGTAGACAAAAATATTTAAGAAGATTAAGGTGTTCCCTGTTAAAGGAGAAGGATGTATCCTATCGACTACAGCCTATTGTGTTTCCAGCATCTTACCAAATACATTTGGTAGGATGCTGGAAATACAATAGGCTGTAGTCGAATAGCTGATTGGACAGAAGAAATGTTACTATCCACGAGGCTTGCCGCAGTAGTTGGTGTTACCTGTTTTACACGGTGTTGGGGCATACACCAGTTACATTACTTGCCCACCGCCCCCACTGCTTGCTTCTTTAAGGAATAGAAATAAAACCCATTTAGTTTGTTTTTGCGTATCAGCTCCCGCCTTGTGTCTGCTCCATACAGCAGCACCACCACCACAGAAGAGTCAAATTTAACTTTCACAAGATGCTGGAGGAGTTTGTGTCAAGGTGAAAAGCAAAAGTGAAGAATCAGGTCATTTATAGCATATATCTTTATCGTTTGTAATAGATTTTCTCTGCCAGCTGCGATAATCTAACAGACAGGCTGTTCCGTACAGATGATAATTTTTTGCTGATTTCTGAATAAATACTACCGAGTCATGAATACAATTTAGATGCGTGTCATCTTCAGCTTTGAAATGGGCATTTTTAACAGTCTGCTGCAGTCTGCTCTCAGACTGCAGCAGCGAGTCTGTCAACACAGTTGCTGTTTACACCTGTGCACAATGATCATTCTACAGCAGTGTTATTTAATAAATGATCAGTAAAGTTAACGTTAATTACATCAATTTAATATATATATATATATATATATAGTTTTTTTTTTTTAATTTTCCCTGTTTTCTCTGCAAATGTACTTCCCCCCTGCTAAGCTTTCCCGGTCGTTGCTCTGCCGATCCAGGGAGAGTTGTAAACGAGCACATGCTTCCTCCGACACGTGAAGTCACCAGCAGCTTCTTTTCACCTGACAGTGAGGAGTTTTGCTGGCAGGACGTACCACGTCCCCTCCCCCCCTAACAGACGCCCCGACTGACCAGAGGAGGTGCTAGTGCAGCGACCAGAACATATGCCCCTATCCGTCTTCCCACCCGTAGACACGGCCCTCGTGTTGGATCAATTTAATAATTTAATTTTACATTTTGGGAACTGGGCAGCGCCGAGGGGCACTTCTGCCTCTGGTCTGAACCTGAATTGGGCTGTGCAGCAAAAGCTCGACCAGAGCACACCCATCTATGTTGCGTTTACGGTGTAACCAGTAACACCGGTGTTGTCACAACTTAACCGGTGGGTAAATTTCCTCACGTGACATCCCTACTATACACAACAAGTACAGTGTCACGTTTAGGGTTGCAGCGATATACCGATTTCATGGTAGTATGAAAATTGACGGTTATCATACCGTGTACACTTGCTCATCTACGGTATTGGGGGAAAAAATAAATAAATCATTTATTTCAAACGAGATGTAGTTTGTTCAACTAAAAGGCCCTTGTTTTCAGTCATTTAATGTAATTGTAGATAATAATAATAATAATATATACAGTGATATATTCCGAGAGAGTTATTGTACCATGAAAATCTTGTTGCAACCCTAGTCACGTTACCAAAAACAGCTGATTAAGACTGTGGTATGTGTACTTGCACAGACTTGAGAAGCTTTTTTTTACATTAGTTTATTAATGTATCCTAAAACTCAAACATGAGATCAACTGCAGCAGCCCTGTGACACTGGTGCCTGCTCTCTGTGGTCTATTGGAAAGTAATTTACCTTCAGAACAGCAACATTGTTAACACGGAAACTAGCAATGACAGAGTGCGCTGCTGTGCACCGAGTGTAAGACTCTGTGCACAGCGGCGCACTCTGTCATTGCTGGTTTCCAACTGACGCAGTTGTCATTTTCACACCCAGTGCCCATGTTGTGTTAATAGCAAATGTACTTGTGCTCTTCCGTGCACCCATGGGTGTGTTGGCCATTGACCAACAAAACCCTGGTCTGAAGTCTATGGTGAAGTATTTTCCTGCTAGTTCAAGGAAGTGATGCACAGATTACAGTTATATCCACAGGTGGGTTTCGGGTGGGTGAAATAATACATCATTAATGAGGAAAATATTAATTTAAATTGGTAAAATGTGAATATAGCAGAGAGCAGAACGGAGATGTCCGCTGCTCTGTGTGAAGCACGAGGAAGAGCTGTCAGCAGGTAACTTCATTCATTATTTCAGAAGCTAAATGTTTAGTTCTGTTTCCTCAGTCAAGTTTATAACTACATGTTTTCATTGTGTTGCTTAAATGTCCCATGATCTCTGCTGCAGTGCAATAACTGCACGCATGGAGACGTTTACAATTACTGAAAGCAGCCTCTCATAAATCAATATAATTCATCATTTAAAAAACAATAGCATACAGGGACTTACATATGGTTGAAAATAATTCCTTGTGGTCTGAAAGATCTGAAGGCTGAGAACCTGAAGATTAATTTGAGATGCAGCTCAGCACTGTGTGTCAAAGTTCTCGTCATAAATCTGTAATAAACTTTGTTTTGTTTAGGCGCCTGTTACATTTAGAAGGTTTAGAGTGTATAAATTCTTAGAACATAATGATCCAAGTTGTTGCAGCAATTTTGGTGTTGATACCATTTGTTACAGAGATTTGGTGCACAATTTAAACATTTTTTACCATTCGAGAATTGATAAAAATCGTCAAAAATACCTCCAAACTACCACATTAAGACACCAAGACCTTGAGGAACATCATAAAAAAGAGATTTCTGCAAGAATAGCATTTTTTGGCAAGCACTTCTGTTCTGGAAACTGCTCAGAAACCCCTTTATTGTCAATATATGTAGGGAAGCTATACATTATCTAATTGTCTAATCTAACTGTTTGTAAAGTTTCATGAGGCTGTGATTATCCTAGAGGTCACTACAGCTCATTTTATAGTGAGGTTGAGATACAATGAAATGGTTACTATGGAGACTAACATCAGCACACATGAACACAATTGGGCTCATTGAATCTACAAGAGTCTCATCTTTCCAGTGATACCCAATTTATGTAATTCAAGACTGTTTATG
>JAOVVB010272347.1:0-18032 GCA_028570985.1 Heterobranchus longifilis | reverse complement strand
ATGGCTGTGCCTTCGGGAGCAATTTGGGGTTCAGTATCTTGGCCAAGGATACTTCGACATGTAGACTGCAGGGGCCGGGGATTGAACCACCGACCTTCCGGTTAGCGAACGACCTGCTCTACCTATAGAGCCACAGCCGTCCTGGCTATGTAAAAAAAACAAAAAGAAAAAAAACAAAGCAAGAATAACTGTACATACCACAGCACTGTATAAAATGTGAAAATAAGCTGTACACATTGCAATATTGAAAATAAAATGACACGTGCAAAGGGGATATGACGCCATTAATAGGCGACCAAATGTACATACTGGTTTGAATATTGTTGGAAACATTTGGGATAATGAAAGTACACAACTCAACAAAATATATAACATAGGTCTAGTTATTTTTAGACACTTTAATGTGTAAGTGCTACATAGTACACCCTTTTAAAAGGTTTGTTTTTCTCACCCACAGTGGTACAAGTTGGACGAGCTCTTTGAACAGGAGCGTAATGTCAGGACTGCTATGACCAACAGAGCCGGGCTGCTCGCTCTGATGTTGCACCAAACTATTCAGCACGACCCCATGACGACCGATCTCCGTAGCAACAAGGACAGGTAGTGGACCTGGTCTGCGCCTGTCCTCGTATCAGTGGATCACTGTACGTCACGTGAGATTTGAGTGTTAAGAACGATAACCACCATTTGGATGATTTTCTAACTAGATAATTATTTTAAAATGTTTGTATGATAATAAACTGTAAGAGGTAAATGGATATATATTTTTCCTGACTGTGGCAGATTAACTGCTGCTGATTGAAAACAGCTGTTTTTGGTATGATTGCCCTGAATAAACACCTTAAATTTGCTTTGGGTTAGGTGTGTGTGTGATGTATCTGTTGTTTGTTCCATAATTTGTATTGGCCTTTTTACACACAATGTACACAAATGAAATGCAACTAAACCAAGAATGTGTACTTTCTGTGTGTTTTTAAACAGACACAAAAGCCTGCTTGCATTACTCCATCCTTTACTACCATGAAGAAGAGTACAATGGTTGCATCAGTCTTTTTTCTTCTAATTTGTTCAGCCTTCTATAACTTTAACTAAATAACCACTAGTAGGTTCGTAGGAACACAGATACAGAAGAACGGAACTTTACTTCTCAAGTATAAAGTGTTTTATTTTTCGGACTGCAGACTACAACACTGATCTCTGTTTGAATGCAGAACAACATTTCTCCTGCCGTCGTCTTTTAAATCTCTCTTACTACGGTCCTCCTTAAAGGGATGGGATGTTCCTAATTGGTCAATCATCAGAAGCGTAGCTCTCTGATTGCTATGATTTGGAGACGGAGGATCTTGTGACCTTTTCCCTCTCTATGTTCTTGTGCATGAGTATACTTACTTTCTGATCATAAGTAATGTGTTTTCTGTGATTAAAATTAAAGACACAGGTTATTGATTATGTAAATAAACACAATTTCCTTCAAGACCCCCTGTTATAAATAAAAAAAAAAAATAAAAAAAAACTACTGATATGTTATTACACTTGAATCTAGGTTTTCTGCTCCCACCTCAAAAAGTACATTGTACAAAAACAAAAATCAACCTAGTGCACTCCTGCAGCTTACATGTTATTATACAAGTCTGTAATGTTAGTCTGTGCCTGAATAGCAGTAAATTGTTATTTTTTACACTATTTTAATTTATACAAAGGTTAGCTTTTTCAACAGAAAACTTATTGAAAGACTACCTATTTATTTATTTTAGTAAAAAGGTGTTTTTCATGTATTCATGTATTTGTTTTTCATTTTAATTAGCACTGTTGCCTTCAGGTGCGCCTCCTAAATTCTTGCCTCTCATAACAAAAGCTGCTTAATTTGGTTGGGGAGTGCGGATAGATATATACCATAGTCTGTACATAAAGATTTATATTTTATATATAAAGATTTATATTTTATATACAGTCTGTGATGTATACACACGTAGATTTCGCATTGGCCGCAGCTGTTCATTGCAGCGATGCGTCAACGCGGCCGCCATATTGGTATAACGGATGCATCAGACCATATTGTTCACATAAAGGGCCAAACTATATGATATGATATACAAATTAATTTTGATGGCAGATTATGGTTTTCAAGATGTGCGTCCTGTAAAGTCACGCACTGACAGCAGCTCCACTGTCAAGACAACCCCAGGATTATCTACCACAGAGGAAGACAACGCTGAACATACAGTCTATGCGCAATGCGCTGAACGCAGAGCGGTCCAGAGCAGAACGCGCTATTTCTAATGACCCGTGAAGGCAGCGCAGTTAAATGACAAAGATGAAGCGTGCTAATGAGAGAAGTCACTCCCGTCCGCCTGTTGATCGGACAGGTTTTACATTTGTGTGGAATGCTCCTTTTATTTTTTTTAAACGAGTAAGCAACGAATCAAAAGAATTATATCTCATTGAGTTGGTGTATAATGGAAATACAATGTTGCCAGCTGATAAAGCTAAAACATAGTAAAAAAGACCTGGCTTGTTCATGATTATGTATAGTAATTTTACATCGTAGACGTACTGTAAATAAATAACGTACTGAGTTTATAGAATACATTATGGTAGCTAATTAACGTTACCGTAGCGTTATCGTTCTTAAATAAATTTAAAGACAATTAAACTGCTATGTGGTGTTGGTGGTCCTCTGTAGGCGGGGTCAGAGCTTACATCCGTGGGCCAGACGGATTTGCATCTTTGGTGTCTAGCCTTCTTTGGTCCTACAACCGTTTGTGCTAGATGCATGGAAGCTAGCTACGTTAGCTCTGCCTCGTAAAGTGGTGCCGGTGGTGACCAGAGTGCAGGATTATTACCCTAAAGGTTTGTTTGTTTTTTGGCCCTCATTACTGAAAACATTTGTGAACTGGTAGCGATACACGGCTCTCAACACAGAGGAACAATTCAGCATAGGAACCATGGAGGAACGTTGTAACGTTAGCGTTAGCTAGTGGCTAACGTTACTCTCGTTTTCAGTTTCAGTGTTTCTACTCGGCTGCTGGTGTTATGTGGTATGTCGCTAAACTACGCCTTAAGAAATAATTACCAATATCAGAGAGTCAGAGCACATTCAGCAGTAACAGCACTTTCAGCAGTTAAGGTTAGCTTGTGTCGCTAACGTGTTTGCCGGATATGCTAACGTTACAACCCAGTGCTAGCTAGTTAGCTAACAATGGGTACGTGGAAGCGTAACGTTAGCTATATTTATGAAAGCTAGTGTTTACTAGATTGGGACATAACTTGCATTCCGTGTCTTTAGTTAGTTTTCGTTGTATATGCTTTGACATGCCATGCTCGTCAATGAACGTAATAAAACATATGTCTGAGCAGCTCGTTGTTTTAAGCTAACATTACCTTTCAGTAACAAAAATCATCCAGCTAGTTTAACGTTACATGCTGTGCTGAACACATATGGCGTGTTTACACTTTCTAAACAGTGTCGTATTTTTCCAGGTTCTGTCATTAAAAACTGACCAGCTGTCAACCATCCTGAGGGTTCACCTGCCTGCCCAAACCTTAGTGGCCAAGGTCAAGGAACTACACCCACGGACAATGAAAAAAAGATACCCAAATTTAAATGGGATGCAAGATCGACTGTAGAGGATATCTTATTTGTCTCCACGAAAACAATTTGAAACGTTTGTAGCCTAAACGGGTGCATCAATGAACGAGGAACCACGGGAGACCCCGGTCCCTGGCGGAGAGCCTGTGGAAAAAGATGTGGGAGTCCCACATGTTTTTCCACAGGCTCCCACAGTGGGAGAAAACACAGAGAAGAGCAACAGCAGCAGCGGAGCAGAAAACACCTCTGAGGCAGCACCAGAACAGGAGCCTTTGGCACAGCAGCATTTGGCACCTCTAGACAGTCTCGAAACAAAGGAAAACCCCAGCTCAGATCCTGTAAAGGAAACTCCAGAAGAAGAAAAGGAGGAGGAGGCGAAGGCCACTGGTGGTGAGCCTCCTGTTGACTGGTTTGAGCCGCTGGAGGATGATGATGCCACTAGCTTTGGTTGGAATGACCCAGAGACAGAAAGCCTGGCAGGAGAAAGCGTGGCGGGCAGCGAGAAGGCCTTCAGAAGGATTTATCAGTAGGTTGAATAATGTTGATTTACTCCAATCTGTGGTCATGTCATGTATATATTGTGCAATATGCTGTCACATAAGATGCTGGTTGTCAGCAGAGCCTTTATATCTTTGTACTGTAGTCTGAGCAGCAGTACCTTTTGGATTAGTTTTTTATGTCCACATGCAAGCATCAGTATCTTTATCACTAGAGCTGGCACTGGTGATACACATGCTGAGATGCTGTACTAATTTTCTGTCTGAATTCAACAGGGAGAGTACAGTATTTGATTAAAGGGAATTATTACAAGATGATGTAGTACACTAGCTGGTCTAATTGTTTTTGGGTCCCAAGTTTAGTTCCCCAGTAATAAAATTACTTTTGGTTCAATTTCCTCAGCTCCCTGTAAAACATAGATTAAATGTTCATAGGAACAAAGATGCAAACCACAGTTGTCCTTTACGATTTTCCTGAGGAGAAGCCCTCCCTTTAGGAACCCTGGGCGCAACACCACCAGAACACATTGGTTCCGCTCTTCTTTTTCCTCCTTTTTCTCACAATAAATGTGGAATTAATTACTTTGGGTCACAAACACGTTTTGCTAATTGCAATTAACAGAAAATAAAGTACTTAAAATCGTTTTTTAAATAATAAACACAAAGTAATTTTATATTTTTGAGTGTATTTCATACTCATCATAGGTTATAGGTTAAATACTGGTGTTCAGAGGAACTGCCAATGAAAAATCAGAGGGGTTGTCTTGTGATTTGTTAAACTACTCAGCTCAACTCAAACCTCTAGGCAACTCTGCCTCAATCTATTGAAAAAAAAAAATAGATATAGAAGAATTGCTGCTGCTTGCGGTGTTCTCGAGAACCGTTCATCCGATCGACTTCTCACTCAACACTGCGCTCTCTTGGGTCCTCGGCAATACACCTGCCAAGTGTGAAATCGATTGGATGAACGATTCTTGAGATATGCGAAGGACAGTCACACATGGATACATATGCGGACAGACATGTATTCCTTTCTTTAAAGATAGGGTGCTGCTACAGCGCCACTGCAATAGCACCAAGCACTCAGCAGATAATACATTTTTTGTAATAAAAACCCTGCCCACAGTACTTGAGTAAACTTTTAAGGCCAGCTATAACAAAACTGTATAGAACATATAACAAATCCGAAAAAAGTAAGTTTTTTCCGGCTTGGTCCAGAGATGTTCTGTACCAAATTTGGTGATGATTGATCAAAATTTGTAGGAGTAGTGAAAAAACAGATTTGGACACAATTACAAATGGTGGAAAATCAATCTAGATGCAAATGGGTATGGATTATATATATATATATATATATATATATATATATATAGATTCATCTAGACAAACAGAATCCAGGAAAAATAAAATGTCATACTGTGTGTTCCAGTACCCATACTACCATACTATTAGTATGCCAAAAAAAATATTTAGAATATCCCAATACATAGTATGTCAAATGCAGCATGCCAAAAATACCAGGATGTCTTAATGCATCTGGTCACACTTTGCAGTATGCAAGCCAGCATGTTTTTCTGGCTATTCTGGCCTTCCGTCCTTTGCCCAGCATATATGAGCAAGGGGGTCAAAGTTCAAGGTGCAATGTATGATCCAAGATTTTCTATATTTCTAAAGATAGTACACTACAGGCTCTGCCAGTGATGTGAATTGGTACACACTTCCTGTCGCTAAGTGGGGCGCGGTCTCTGAAAGTGCAGTGAATGTTATGTGGATGGATATTTGCACAATTTATTCATATTTTATTTTGCTAACATTAGATTTTTACACAACTAAGAGCCATATTTAGTATCACAAAAATAGTCATCTGTGGCGATCGCAGACATTGGCATAGCTGTGTTGCCAGATCTCGCAAGAGTTCCTTGCTGAGACAGAAGAAGGTCTCGAACAAAGTTAATTTTCCCCTGATTTGTCCGTCTGAAAAATGCCATTCTGTTGTCAGGAGATGTGTGGCTTGTGAAAACTGGGTCCAATATTTACTTTGGTGACTATGGGACGAAAGGATCAATCATAATCTGTGTTCACATTCACTTGGAATCAATACACCTAGAACTGCTGCTAGTCTCCTAAAGAGGCAGGGCCGTAACTAAACCCACGTGACACAGAAACAGACAAAAAATCGCTCCAAGTTGAACCGTCTCAGTTGTAAACGGTCTCCTGTATGATTAAGTAGTATGTCCCATTTCTAACTGCATCCAACAGTACGTACTTTGTAAGAGCCACTGCAGTATGTACTAAAAGTAAAAAGAAAAAGGAACGCAGCCTGAGACTTACGGTTCAAAAGTTACAGGCCAAAACATAAAGTTTGTTGTTACAGCACCACCGTCTGGCCAAATACCACCACATTCAACACTGCACTCCCCTGGGTCCTCAACAGTGCACCTGCCAAATGTGAAGTCAATCGGATGAACGATTCTCGAGATATGCAAAGGACAGACAGACAGAGATTCCTTGCTTTACAGTTAGATGGCTTCATGTGCAGTCTGTTTTTCCCGTGTGGTATAAAGATTTCTAACATGTATAATTCCCATCTCCTCTTTTAGGTTTCAGCTTCCCCGCCGTAAGCGGACACATCCTGACGAAGGATGGGAAGAGTGGCCAATACTTGGACCGGGTTGGAAACGCAAGGAAGTTATACGGCGCTCAGGTTCCAGTATTGGACAGAAGGATGTATATTACTTGAGGTAAATACTGCCTAGTAGAAAACTTATATATTTACTTTGTGGTCAACAATGTTGATTGTCGTGTTGAGATTTTACTACTTTTTAACTATTTTCTGCCACTCCTTTTACTCTTTGTAGTTTGTAGACAGTCGCACAACTTGTTATGTTCATATTTACCACTAAGGATGCATTGATTAAATGAATGAATAATAATAATAATAATAATAAAATGTTTTTGAATTAAATTCTAAATATTTGCTGGTATAAGCTTTGCTGCTCTTTTTCTTTTATATGATTGTATAGTTATATAGTTTGAATATCTTTTGTGGTTGATATTCACTAGGGCTGCACGGAATTAGGAAAATATGCAATAATGTTATTGAATATTGCGATAACAATATCACTTGCAATAAATAAACGGATATTAAAGTGTACTCAGTTCTGCAAATTGAACATTGAACTGAACACAAAAGGCACCATTTAACAAATAGTTAAATTTTAAAGTGGTGTTTTCTACTGATACTCTCTTTCAACTAACTAAAAATCCCAGAGTAACTCAAGCGATGTGTCGCAGTCTTTCACCATGTAAGTTGATATTGAGTTAAAAACCGACTTATTGTGCAGCTCTAGGTTCGACACAATAATCAATTTCACGGTGCCACCTTGGGCTCTGGGAACTGATTAATTTAAAAAAACAAATCTGCAGATAAATCAATAATGAAAGTAATTGTTAGCTGCAGCCATAATCAATTTTTAAAAAGGGTTACAGGAATCATGTCATTTCTGAACTGGATTTTGTAGTTTATTAGTGGCTGTCATCCAGCTCTTTGCAGTTGTAATTGTGTTTTTTTCTTCTCCTTTCCAGTCCACGGGGAGATCGAGTGAGAAGCAGAGTAGAACTGACTACAGTGATGGAGGGAGTTGTTGACTTGTCGACCTTTGAATACAAGTCTGGAAAGTTCTGCGACGGCGTAGTACCACCCTTAAGAGTTCGAAACAGAGCAAAGGTATTGGCCTCTTTTATCACTAAAAACAGTAAGGATGCGTGTGTGTCTTATGGGCAGACAAGAAGCGCTCTTTCAATAAAAATAAATGATATGCATCAGTGGAGGAGGGTGGTCTGGGATGCCCTAGAATAGATTGGTATCATTATGCTTTCTCACTCAGTTATCTAAATCAAATCTATCAGAGACTTGTGCTCCTGCTTTTGTAGCAATGGAGAAAAAGCTTCTTGATGCAAGCTTTTCTTACTTAGACAGGAGGGGATATACCTTATAAAAAACCTGTGCTGGTATTTACAAAAGATAGTCGGAGAAGAGCTTATCAGATATGTAACAGGAATCCCTATTATTGTGCCAAAGGGTCATCAATATGGTATAATAAGTCATTGAAAATAATTTATGTGGGGAAAATTGGGTGAGGGCAGGAATAATGTTAATGGAAGACCCGTTTGATGGGAAATACTCTCCTTTGAACAGCTGGTGTCTAAATATAATATACCCAGGAAAGAGTTTTTGAAGTTTATTCAATTAATGAGTTGTATAATAACAACAGCAGATAGAAAGAAAAATCTCATCCCTGTTACTTGCACTCAGGAGTCATGGCAATCAAGTTGTTCCAGATTAGTCAGCACTAAGACTGAATAAGTAACAGATAAAAAAAATAAGTAACTACTGTAACATTTTCACTGGCCTCCATGCTGCTATCTACTGTTTACTAACTGTTTTCTGGGGCATTCGTGACCCAGTAGAAAAAAAACAGAAAGGCATACTTGTCTACTGGCAATGGTAAGGGAGCCTATTTTAGCTTTTAGCTTTTTATGACTTTATCATAATAATTTAGAATAATGAATGGGATTTGCTGGTTGGGGCTTAGGGAGGATGATAGGTGAAACGTAAGTTCCCCTGGCATCGTTTACTTTTGCTTATGTCAGATGGTTTCTTAAGCCCGTGCATTAAAGCGGTGGTGGCAGCAGCAGCAACCTCAGTGTGTTGAGGAAGGAAATCAGCCGATTGATCACCGAGGAAGAGCTGTATAATGCACAGAGGAAAAGACGCGACTGTCGTGCTGACGGCATCACTCAGTTCGACCAATGGTGTAACTTCATCACTCAGTCGGTCACTCAGCAACAGATTTTCCCATTTATAGGGCTGGACCCCCAGCTTCGCTGCGATCCAACCAAAAAGATATGTTATGTCTTACAGTTAGTTTTCCTCTCTTTCTCATCCATTAGAGAAAACCCCGGGAGCATTCTTCCTCAGAGTCCAGCTGGATCGAGAGAGGAGAGGGAGCCGACACTCCAGACTCCCACCACAGGCTCACACCCGGCGTGGGGCCCAGAAACCTCCACTCACACCAGACAAGTCTCCCCTTGCACAGTACAACAGGAAATGTACACGAAGGCTCTCGCAATGAGGATCCACGAACGGAAGAAAGAATTAAACTTCCCCTTCCCTCATCATCCAGAGCGCACCTGCTCCCCGCCGTAAATGGAGAAGTTGCGTCCGAGGAAAGCACACTGTGAGTCCATTATTACTTCACTGTCAATCATTTAACCTTATTATTTAAACTGCCGATGGCATTAACAAGACATTCGAGTATTTCTATTGAATCAAAGGGGTTTGTTTGCGGCGAGTCGTTGATGTACGCAGATGGACTGAGCGTTATCGTGTTTCCCTGCAGGGTCTGTGCCAGATGTGGGATTTCCTTCACAGGCACATGGTATGACAAACAAAGGAAGAGGCCCTGCTGTCCCAGCTGCTGGGGTATGTCAGTTTATGAGTGTGCAATGTCATGAGGAAAATACAGCGCTAGAAATAGGAAAAAAAAAAATAAATGGAAATAACTGGGGTGGGATACTCATCCTACAATGTTTTATTTATTTTGAATTTCAGCAGCCTCAAAGACAAAAGAGCATCCGATGGTTCGTTTCAGAAAGGTAATTGTCAACAAGTTTTTAGTGCTTTTTAGCCACTTTAAAGGAATAGCTCACCCCCCAAAATGACCATTTGTACATCAATTACTCACCGAGTGTTGCCTTGATTTCTTGGAGAAATGTTTGTTTTTGTCACATGCCTCCACGGTGCACGGAGAATCAAAAAACGGAGAAAAGTCATTGAAGTAAACGCTGGCCGCGTTTAACAACAGCAAAACTTTATCAAAGTTTACAAAGTGTCACACAACTCCTGCAGCATAATCCAAGTCTCACTTATCCAGTTGTATGCTCAGTACTTCCCAAACACGAGGGGTGTAACTCACAAGTTTCATCACAATACAATATTATATCGATTCTTCACAAAGTCTGCCACGATACAATTTCAATTCAATTCAGGGGCCTGCGATCGATATGAGACAATATCCTATGTCCATTTAACACAATCAGTTACATTTATATCTACTCACAAAAAGCTAAACTAAACTAAAATATGATTTGACCATTTTATTACTGAGCTCTTCCAGACATTTAAATGAGAAACAATCTTTTACATGAAAATAATAAATATAAAGTGGGAAAATACAGTAAAGGTGCATCTTAAAGATGATATGTATCGATATTTTCACTTTGCATCGATGGTATTGGATCGTCGATCATTGATCGATGTATCGTCACACCCCTAATAAGTCTTATGACTTGTTACCTGCGCAGGTGGCACAGGCCCGATGACAGGGCTCACAAGTCCTTCTGTGGCCGTTGTAATAAGTCCCTGGGTCACAGGTCATCTGACACTTGTTTCCTTGAAGACTGGAAAGAGAAATAGAAAAAGATACACATTAGAGGAAATGCCAGGGGAAAAAAATAAGTAAAAATAACTAATTTCCTTTAATAACCAACATAAAATTCATACAGACAGCAGCACAGATGAGTTTAAAAAAAGTAAAAAGTGTGAAAGCACTCTCATGTTTCCAAACCGTTTGCTGCAAATCAGTTAAAGTTTACCTGTTAAAAGCCAGCTGCTACTGAGCAATGTTCTTTAGAAGTTTCTTTCTGGGCAAATATTTAGGAAGAATGAAAAAACAACTGCAGCAGTGATATCATGTGGGTGTACGCATTAGCGGCTGGCCTAGATCCCTTTTTCACTGATGCACAGGAATATTTCATCTTCGTGATTCAACTGTAGTCAAAGGGAATCTGTTGTTTTGAAGAAATATATACAAGAGATTTTGCCAGATGCCAGATGTAGGGGTAGAGGTCAGTTAGGAAGTAGGTTTGGAGGTTATAAAGTCAGTTCTGTGAAGTCACAGTGAGGACAGGTTGGTGAGCCTGCCGCACTAAACTGAAAAACAGCTGGTCTGTGTTAGCTAACGTTTCCCAGAAACGATCTGGTCCTCTCTTCCTCCTCAGCTCCTAACCGACTGGTGTACTGAATGGGAGACTGTGTGTGTGTGTGTGTGTGTGTGTGTGTGTGTGTGTGTGTGTGCGTGTGCGTGTGCGTGTGCGTGTGCGCGCGCGTGCGTGTGTGCGCGTGCGTGTGTGCGTGCGTGTGCGTGTGTGCGTGCGTGTGCGTGTGCGTGTGCGTGCGTGTGCATGCGTGTGCATGTGTAAGCATGTGTCTTACTGTGGTCTCGCTGGCATTCAGAGGAAATTATGGCTTACAAGTGTCCCCACCTCCACCTCTGGCTACACTGAACACTTAAAACTGGGTTCAAGACCGCAATATGTTTTAAGCGCTTCACAAGTGTTTCCTTCATGACCTATCAGGAATTCCAGTATTTTGAAACGCCCTATCCTTTGTCAGGTCAAGTGTAGTTGGGGTGGTTTGAAGAGGCTGCTGTGTGTGGAAGTGGCCAGAAAATGAACTGCAACATGTCTGCATGCGTAACTAAAATGACTTAGATCAGAGGATCTTCAAAGTGAGGACCACAACCCAAAATGAGCAACAGCTCCACTTCTTGTGGGTCTCTGCATGACATGAGTATATGTGGGTTTTAATAAGCCTGGGTCACGGGGTGAAACGCTGTTTACTCAATTTGGCTCCCAAGTGGAAAACAGTTGGGAAGCCCTGGTTTCACTGGTTCATGCTGCGAACCCAAACCACAGTGTAACACAATGTGCTGGTCTAAATTAGCTGCACTGTATTCCTGCAGCGTTAGAATAGATGCACACAAAAGGTTTTTTATCCTGAAACCACAACACTGATATTCAAGCCAAATTAATGCAAAAACACAAAACCTGAGCCATTTGTACTAGCATGACAGAGGACTGACTGTAATGGAAGATCTTCATAAGAACAAGCTGTGATTGATACCAGCAGGTCTGGTAGCAGCGGGCGCACAATTATATTGAATGTTAAAAGCTTTTCCAAGCACAGAGCACCATAGTCACATTGACACCATGTTGCTAAACAATTTTAATATAATTTATTAATAATTCAAACCATATATTTAGGTGAGTTGTATATGAACCAAACTGTTCATATACATGGGGAACATTAAAGGAATACTTCACCTGTAAAAAAGACCATTTGTATATCAATTACTCACTGAGTGTTATGTTGAATTTGTGAAGAAAACTTTGTTTTGGCCGCATGCCTCCACGGTGAATGGAGAATCCAAAAACTGAGAAAAGACTTTATGCTTTGAAGTAATAGTTAACAAACTACATCAAAACATATGCATAAACACTCTCACATTTGGACGAGCAGCGGAAGTGTTTTAAATAGTAAAGTTTTAGCGAAAATGCATGTGTTTTGGAAGTACTGAGGACACGACTGGAGAAATGAGACTTGGATTATACTGCACGAGTTGTGTGAGTTTGTAAACAGATGATTTGATATAGTTTCAATGCATCGAGACTTTTGTACATTTTTTTTAATTCTCCCTTCACCGTGGAGACATGCGACAAAAACAAAGTTTTCTTCACAAATTCAACGTAACACTCGGTGAGTAATTGATGTGCAAATTATCTTTTTATAGGTGAAGTATTTGTTTAAGTGGCCGTGGTTCCTCCTGTCCACAAAGTGTCCTTGGGCAAGGCACTGATCCACAAGTTTCTCCCAATTGTTACACCAGCACCTTGCAGAGTAGCTCGCTGCCATCATGAGACGCAAGTGCTTTGGATAAAAGCATTATGTAAATAAGGCAAAAAATTAAGGCTGGAAGTATGCTTAAAACAAACTAGTTTGTACGACTGACTTGAAGGTGTAGCAAAAAGCCTGCCGTCGTAGTGAGGGGGGGGGGGGATTGTGGACACTTTCTGACAATCTTAACTTGAAGACGTGTTGGATTTGTTTGTACAAAGTGACAACTAGTTGTGTGAAGCATAAATAAAGAGAGCTTGAGAGAGAAGTTCAAACCTTGCTTACTTTCTCTCCTCCACACAGCCGGCCAATCGCTGTGTGACATGAGTGTCGGACTGTCGGTTTTGGAAAGTTACAAAAGTTGACAGAGTCTGTCTAATGTCAGAAAGGTGTGAGGAGGAGAGGGGGTTTTAGACACTGTCCGACCATCTAAAAAGTACTTTGTTTTGAGCAGACTGACGCATTTAGACTCTAAGTGGTTATGTAGTTGAAAAAGAGCCGCCATGCAACTTTGATGCAAAATAAAGTTCAGTCAAATCCTCCAAACTGTTTCTGTGACAGTTAAGAGGAAATACAGTGATTTTAATTTGTAATTCTATCTATACCGTTACTATGGTTATAAGGTGTATGTAGCAACAGACACATGATCAATGCTTTAATCTCTCATCAGTGACTCAGGCACTCTTACCTCATCCCAGGTTTACATTCTGTGCAGATATTGGAGGTGGTGCACTTCTTACAGTTCTCTGGACATCTCCTGCAAATGTTGGAATCTGAAAGACACAGAGCGAGCCAGTCATACACAGTGGCTAATAGGAACCAGAAGTCTGGCTGCATTTGAAATTAAGAGAGAGGGAGAAGACACTGATGCAGAGGAGGAGGAGGAGGAGGAGAATGGGTAAAGTGAGTGAGGAAGATCAGTGAGAAAAGGAGAGAGAATAAGTAGAAGAAGGGTCAGATGTACAAAACAGGAGGGGGAAGAACGGAAATGTCAAAAGGCTAAAGCTGCGGGGATGAGAAAAAAGATTGTAGTGCTGGTGAAGGAGGATAGGAATGCAGATGAATATTTCAAAAGGCAGACTAAAGGCAATGACACGCTTTGACACAATGCACATGGACACTTCTGCCTTCTGCTAGCGACGAGGACTGCCAACAAGATTCGTGAATAACGCATTTTATTATTCCTGGGAAACCATAGAGTAGACTATGACTATTAATCAAAACTGTTATTTCTAAATTTCCGAAAAACGTTGCTCATGTATGACATTATGGTTTTGTTTGGGAAGTCAGAGCTAAGAGGCGGAGACTGAGAGTAAGTGAGGATTGTTGGTTAGATTTTCTGGAATCTGAAAATCATTAAAGGGTGAAAGAAGGATATGGACAGGTCATAGACAGAATTTCATGAAAACAAAATGCACTTTTACATCGCCTTTCAAGTCTTACGCTCCCCTGTAGTTGAGAACAGGAGGTCAAAATGAGTTAATTAATCAATTTGTCGATCAAAAGATGAATTTTGATGATCAATTATTTGTCATTTTCACAACATTTTTCTGTTATTCTCGTTTTATATCACAGTATGTTAAATATTTTTGGATTTTAGACAGTTGGTTACATAAACAAACAAAGCTGAAGATGCCACCTTTGGCTCTGGGAAATTGTGATGGGCATTTTCAATATTTTCTTTATTTTATATACTGAATGATAAACCACTTAATCTATGAACCAATGAGGAAAATAACCATTAATTGTGATCCTAGTTGAAATGTTTTTTATGGGTCCCTGATATTGTAAAAATAAATAAACTGTGCTTACATGAATTTTAAAGTAATATCGAAGATTTTCATTTAAATAAATGTCTGTTAAGTCACTATCTATTTCCAAATGAGGTAACACAATAGTGATTGAATCTATAGCCCACTGATGAAAGCCCTTGCATTTACAGTATTACCACCTGGGTGTCTGTGGCGACATTCCTGGGAAAAATCACAAGCGGCGATGGCAGAAAGGGTTGGCAGAGCTAACATAATAAGCTCTTCATCTCACTTGTGACAAGCGGCGTGCTGTTTTTCCCAGTCTCTATAGCATTGAGAGTAAACATGACTATGGCCGAACAAACAAAGAAAAGAGTGATGACTACAGACGATGAAAATTCAAAAACAAGTGAAAATGAGGTCCAAAAACACACCTGCAATTATCGCTTATCACCATATGTGCCACCAAAGAGAATGAAATGGAGATCTTTGAGATTTAACTTCAACTTTTTGACTCAATAGCCAAAATATCACACTTGATTCAGTTGGTAACACACATAGCACACATCCCATAGCTTACATTACTTTGCCCATAATTAGGCTGGCAACTCAAAAAAGTCATCTTGAGCAGTAATGAAATCATTACATGAAAGTGTCCACGTGTTGACAAAGGCAGGAATTCACCTCGGCTTGCTGTCAGACTGACAAAGAGAAAATAAACTCTCGATAGCTCATTTAACACAACACAATACTCAGCAGTGCCAACATTTCAAAAGAAAAAAGTATCCACTACATCTTGGCCTGTTGAAATGTTATGATTGAACTTGGATCAGATCTGCTGCCAGAGACTCTCAGAGCTGCCAGGACTTACACTGTCCTGGCTGCAAACCAATATATAGACATAATTATAAGATAGTTTCAGTCTCTCATTCCTGCTTTACTTTCATCCAGGCTGGCATACATCTCAAACATAAGACAAACCAGTAAGTATATACATACAGTACATACTGCACTACTCTGTTCAATATAAACCCCAAAAACAAGCTGACTTCTCGTGTACGTAATCCATAGATAATCCTCCTGCAAATCTGTTTCATTTAATGATTTATTCCACTTTTAATATGGTGAAAACTCTGCTTATTTGCACAAAATTTTCAGTCGTGTTCAGTTCAGCAAGTGCATTAAAAAGAAAAAAACGGACTAGACGTTACGTCACGGATTACAATAGGAGAATTTTTTTGTGTTGTAGGTCTCACACAGATGTTTCTATAAATCCAGTTTGTTTCCAGCGATGCTAGTATTCCTTCCCCACTGAGGGCAAAATATGTAGCTATTCTTTAATCTCATTAACTTCACACTTTGAGATTTTGATCAATGTGCAGCGAAGTAACAAATCATTGATGCTGTGTGGGCATGTAGAAAGCTGAGCCTGATTTTGCGGCGGCATCCCCAGAAGAACTGTTAGGTTAAGTTTAAAGGTCATTTGTTGAACTAAAAGAAAACACATGCAAAAACAATATTGAAGTCAGAAGCAGCTTATGAAATCTCCAAGGTGGGACCAAGGAACGATGAAAGAAATGGTGCGTGTGCTAGTGTGTGCATTGTAGAGCCAGTCTGGCCTGCAGTGAAACGTACCATGGTCGAGGTAGAAGCTGTCGCCACAGGTGACGACACACGTGTTGGAGCCCTCGTTGAGGTGGAAACCGGTCCTGCATGTGGTGCACTGGTCGCTACGGCTACCAACGCAGGTCTCGCACAACGAGGAGCACTTCTTGCAGCGCTTCCTATCGTCACGGAAAAAGCCGCTCGGGCACTCTGACACACACATCCTGGAGGTGATTGAAGGGAGAGAAAGGAGGGACACAGGCGGAAAGTGAGCATCACAAAAAGACAAAAGTGGAACACAAAGAAGGGACAATTTGTTTTTCTTACAGACATGTTGTAGTTTAAGCTGTACAACATAATAAAGACTAAATAGACCTCATTGTTCCACGATTAACGACCTCTATCACACAGCTCAGTAATGTTAACAGGCTCAAAATGTAAAACATATGTCTAACAAAAAACATATGCCTCTTGTGTAAGGGTATTATGGTGTTATATATTGTTTGCAATTATAAATATAGGTTTTATAGGACTAAAGCAGAAATATTTTTCATAATCGCCCACTGCACGTTAACTTCTTTTTCATGTATCAATAGCACATAATGAGTTAGGACAAACAGAAGTAGAGGGACCGAGTGTGTGCGTGCGGGTGCTATATGGCGAACAGGTGTAACATCTGTTGGATAACTTCACAGCCCTTCGTCACCCCCTCATTTCACCCTGAGGCTCCCTTCTTAAGGTGAAAAAGATTTCCAAAATCCTCAAGAGCACAAAATACACACACACATGTACACACTTCTTCACACACTACAGAGTTTTCTGCCAAGAAACACATATTGCACGTGTGAAACACATAATCCACGTGTGCACGTATGTGCGTTTGTCCTCCAGCTTCAATACCATTTCTCTGCTGTGCTGAACTGATTATTTGACCAATAATGATTGTAACAACACTATAATGTACCGTCTACACCAAGGACACCACTAAATGTGAGAAAAACTTTAAACAGCATTTTCCTGACCACACTGTCAGTGCAAGCAGATGTGAGTGATTGAGTCCTTGAAATCGTATAGACAGGAAATTTAAAGGAAAATGTCAAGGGTCTTTTTTTCCAACATACTCTTATTTTTGTATTTTGTTTCAACAAGGCAAGAAACACAAGTGGTCAGACAATCCCAGGGTGTAAATCATTACTGGTGGAGGTGAAACCAAATGTGAGCACAGCCAAAATGTCAGTTACCTTTCATGCCAATAAACCACACTTATATATACTGAAATCTGATTAATGTACATACACCCAAAGAAGGTAATGTCCTCAGTATGTGTGTTTGAACATTTTAGAGATAGATAGATTAATTGAATAAATACAGCAATTAAAAAATGTTTCATCTATCTATCTATCTATGAATGCACGCATGCACACACGCACGCACACACACACACACACAGAGGTGCAAAAAAACATAGAAAGTTTCAAAGACCCACACACCTTTTGGTGAGACTAGACCATCAAACATGTATGTAGGGATGTAATTATCTCAACATTAAACACTAACCCTTCCTCCCACCACTCCCCCCAATCTTCATTCATCAATTGCTCCCTGTGGTGGCAGAGAAGGGCAGCACACCTCTAAAGTGGGCTAATGATAAGGCTGCACCTAAGCTTGCACATTCTCATTGCACCTGCATCGGTTTGCCTTTTATTAGCGCAGAGACCCGCCGACACAAAGGCAATTACAACAGACTTTGATCCTAATGGGATCCTAAGGGCGCGTGCACACACACACACACACAGACACACACACACACACACACACAGACACACACACACACACACAGACACACACAGACA
>JAOVVB010272320.1:0-18034 GCA_028570985.1 Heterobranchus longifilis | reverse complement strand
CGTACTGAGGACTTTTTATCATGCTATTATCATACCTTGTGTTTTTAGTAGCTTTACAAGTGTAGGACAACGTGTGGGACCCAGTCAGCACTATTTGGATTTACAGTAGGCCAACATTTCAGTATCTAGACAACCAGCACTCCCAAAACCAAATATAAGAGCTTTACTTCAAACATTTACACTGATCATAGAGTAGAAAAGAGGAAGGAAAGGTGAGGTACAGTAGAAGGTATCTGATAGATCCCTGAGCCTGGGTAATATCTGCACAATGCTCTACAAGACCACAGTCGGCTTATTATCATTACCAGTGTCATGAAAAGCGGCCCTCTTGATACTGAGGAAGGCTGCCTCTGAATGGAGGGTCTGGGAGAACGACGGGGGGATTTGGTATGAGAAAGGCTCTCCATGCCGTACCTCCCATAAAAAATAGATGAAACCAGACAATCTTTGAAAGAGTAATTGGTTCCCTTGTGGCCGTCTTGCACCGCTTCAAATTCCACCAAAAATAAAGCCAAGCAGACACCATAGAAGGCACGTAGAAAGAAAGGATAGTAGACGTGTACACGCTTAAAGGGACAGTTCACCCGAAATTCAAAAATACACATTTTTCCCCACACAGAAGGAAGTGTGTATCTACCCATGGACGAGAGGCTTGTGCTTGTGACAGATGTAAACATTAATGGCGTCCTCCTCTGCTGAGCTGTAACGTTAGCTCTGGTGAGCTAGCAGTATCGTATGAGTATCAGTTTCCTTCTGCGCGGTGATACGGTTGGCGGGTGTAGTTCAGTAGAAAGAAAATAGTTCCTCCATGAAACTGCTCTTAACAAGGTCTGTGAATTATCTTGAGTAACCAGGTCATGATTTCTGGAAAGAGACATTGCTGTTGAGTTTTTCAAATGTATTTTTTGGAGCTTTGAGCACCACAAGTCGAGTGCCATCTAGTTCCATTATATTGGAGAGAAGCCAGACAACTCTACGGCCGATATCTCCAACACTCAGCAACTCACACCCAAACAATCTAGATCGATAAAAAAAAACATTACAGGTAAGAGTAGAAATGTGTGTTTTTGATTTTGGGGTGAACTGTCCCTTTAAGGGATTGCAAAATGAAACATGTTTTCCATGCTTTCACACATTTGAGCAGTTTTTCTTGTCTTTGTCTGAGATTTCAACAATCCATCAGCCCAAAGAGCCACTAATGGCTTGACAGTGTGACAGCCTCCTGACTGGTCAGAGAGCAGCTCTGTGTGTGTGTGTGTGTGTGTGTGGGGGTGTGTGTGTGTGTGTGTGTGTGTGTGTGTGTGTCTGTGTGTGTGTCTGTGTGTGTGTGTGTGTGTGCGTGTGCGTGTGCGTGTGCGTGTGTTGACTGCCCACAGCTTTACTGCTGTCATTGTAAAATCCATTTGAGCCATTTTCTACACAAAATAGGTTAAAGGAATCAATCAGGTGCTCCCCTCCACGTCTCGTTGTGGTTTAATTACTCTGACAGACAGCAGTGCAAATCAGCAGCGCGCTCGCTGAAATGCGCACGCCTGCATACTGACGAATGGCATCAAACGTAATTGCCTCCAAATGAGCAAATTAATGGACATGAGCATCAATATCGGCGCCGGAGAAATGTCACGGCTCATAGGCAAAATATGGAAGAAGTGTTTGCTGTGATTTCTCAAACGACGAGTGTTTGCGGGGATGAGATAATGTCACCAAACACATATCTGTTCATTAAACTATTTCAAGGTCACTGGTGCCGAACCACTTGAGCAAAAACACAATCATCTTTCATTAGATGGCGATGTATTAAAGATCTGACATTAGTCTTATGATCCTTCATCTGACAACACCCCCCCCCCCCCTCAGGTCTTTCATTATCAGGCCCAGGTGGCTTTGTCCTCATGATATCGTCCTCAGACTGCTTTATTTGACAAATCGATAAACACATATCCTGCAGGAGGGAATAAAACACTGTCAAAGATAATCAAAAAAAAGGTGAAGATGGCCTGGTCATTAGAGAGAGCATCCCTTAATGTACAGTGTTGACATTAAAGGAGATCTATTATGCAAATTTACAGGTTCATACTTGTATTTTGGGTTTCTACTAGAACATGTTTACATGCTTTAATGTTCAAAAAACGCTTCATTTTTCTCGTACTGTCTGTCTGAATATACCTGTATTCAGCCTCTGTCTGAAACACTCTATACTAGCGCCTGTCCCTTTAAGCCCCCTTCCCGAAAAATCTCAGTCTGCTCTGATTGGTCAGCGTTTCTGGATGTTCGTCTCTGGCTCCGCTCCGCTCAGCTCTTGCTGTCTGTCCCTGCAGCCGAGGGGCTGACTAACGAAGCATAGCAGGTGAAAAATCACCAATAAAGGCTTCTAAACCAAAAACTGCACAACCGGTTCTAAAATTGAGCAATGACTTGTCCTGACCTGTCCTAGACACACCAGGAGACGAACTACATTCTCGTAACCTAATTTGAAATTCAGGCCCCAGGCCTCCAGGGGCCTCACGAGACATGAGCTTCAAAATATTTTTAATTACAGGCCTATGTATATTATACATTATAATATTATGTCAGTGTGTTGCCCCTATAGTCATTCTGCACCCATGCAGCGTAGATCATTAATATCCTCTGCTCTCATGTTTCACAGAGGGCGGGGACGGCCAAAATACATGAGACCTCCGCGACCTGCCAGCACGGAAGCGGTGCTCACCTGCGCGGGCATCGCGCTGCACGCATAGAGACGAGGAGAGACAGGTGAAGTGAAGGTAATGTTGTCGGTACCAGCTAACAGGCTCGGTAGTGAACCTCGACCCTCATTGTCCTCCGTGAAGTTTGCTGGAAACCTTTGTAGAAATAGGCCCCGGGGCCTACAGTCATATTCAGGCGTTTATCACAACCGAGGTTAATTGATACCAGCCAGCCAATACAAGAGAAGGAACTACTAATATGACAATTAACAATCATCAACTCTTTCTGGAGACCTTTAGTGGAAATGTTGTGCAGCTCTTTGGTTCCACTACACAACATCATTGTATTCTGCGACTGTGCACACTGAGGCTGACGGAGGGACAGAGCGAAACTGCCGTACACAGGAACACGCTTTACATTCCTGCTGAAGGAGCAAACATCATCACTTGAGGAGTGGCGTCCAGATTGACAGCCATTGATCTCAGAAGCAGCTTGGTAGTGGCTGTGATTAGGTGGTTTGCAATAACGTTCTATTATGGTGCACAAAAGGGCAGGCAGTGATGACATAACAGGGTTGGAAAAACAAACACATATTGGATGTGATCCATACAAAATGAAGAAAAGAGATTTTCCTTACAACTTTGTGGTTTTACCCGCTGTGGAGACGATGGTTATTACAAACTACCGTTACCTCGTCCTTCCCCGTTACTAAACGGTGAGCCAGATGAAAGCTACAAGAGTCAGAGGACTACAACTATTTTGGAACCAAAGTACTTCTGAATGACTGCTGTTGTTTTTTCCTAGGTGAATAAATGTGTTGAGATTTATATATATATTATTATATTTATATTTTTTTATATTGCTATTTCAACTCTAATATGTACATGGATACACCACTGGCATCAGGCTAATAACGCTAGCTAGCGGTAGCTAACTTTAGCTACTATTTTCCACATCAACTCCTACTACATCATCTGCCGCTGTTTCTGAGTGATTTATTTTTTTACTTCTCCCCTGGATGAACTACTATTTCCTGGACTCAAAAGTAGCCCTCGTTTTTCCCGATTTGATCAATTGGAACAGCCGTACAAATCAAAGGCATTTGTGCAGTGTTTCTAGAAGCTGCCTCCAGTTATGTGCCCTCCATCTGGAAATCAACCCGTGTGTGCCGTCATATGCAAACCACCTATCGGGGGTGTGTGGGAAGGTCTCTATACTGTAAGCTTCATTTTGTCCTTGAGAGGATTGTCAGAGGGTACAACTGGGAATGGGAGTGTAGGATAAAGTGCTGGATAATTATTCTGTCCATTCCCATTTCCATCCAGCTCCACAGCCCCATCCTCACACTCCTCCACAGCATGCAGGACTCAACCTGCACTCGAAATCAGATTCCAGTATTGCGGACATAAATATTGACCATCATGTAGAGGTCAGTGGTGATAGATCCCCGGGCGTCTCCGACTTGCCCAGCAGGAAGTGGGATGGGAGGAGACAGCCAAGCCCGTTCAGCACCAGAGTCTGCAGCGTAAGCTAAAACACCGCGACAGCTGTGCTGTGTACTGGCTGCAGCTGACAAACATGTCAGGTCATTAGGGCAGCTTCATGCTTAATCAGGAATAATACCACAAATACACCAGCAGTAATGCCTCACACCATATAGGGCACGATGTGGACGCTGAAACATACTCCACACACAGTTTCCTCTTTTATTCAGTCCTTATACAGTCCCTATACAGCACATTCCATTTCTTTGTCTGCTTTTTTTGTTGATATGATTATCATAAAGACACAGGAATATTGTCAGCATTCTGCTGTTTGGTTTTGATCAGGTGAGCAAAGAAGTGGAGTGAGTGTCCCTTGCGGCTGTCGCCCAGCAATGTCGATGTTCAGTATATTGAAAACGTACATCTCTGCTGGTGAAGAGGTAAATCAGTCAGGGAACACAGAAAAACGTCAGCCCCCGTATTGTCTCCCTCGGTGTAGTTTCTGTGGTTGCCATGGTCACACGGCGACCCTCGGAAACCGTCGTGTTTACAGTGTAAATAATGGAAGCGGCAACTGCTTGCTGTCTGAAACCCCTTGTTACTGTGTTACTTGATGAAACCCCTTTTCTTTCTGTTTCACCAACCGTGGCTTTGCTTTTAAACTGCTTTATATTGACTTTGATGACATCCAGCCACTTGATGTCGACCCCTCCCCCCCCCCTTTCAAATGGAACTCATGAACTCGTATTTACAACATTAAGAGTTGTGTAACTATACATGACGCGTGAACGCAGAGCTTTCCGAAAATTTCCACTTGTTCGTGAATACGACATGACAAACCTTCATATGGACTCTTCTCGTGAACACGGCAAAATTAATTCTGGCAGCGTCAAAATGTTTTATTCATTAAATCACTATGATAATATTTTTTATAATAATATATGTTAATACTTATACATAATACTTTTCTTCTGTACCTGAAAGCACTGTGGGTGTATTTTATTTTATTGAATTATTTGTCTACATGTTATCAGTATAACCTTTAACTGTTGACATAGGTGACATTTTTCATATATAAATATATATTATAATATAATCAGTTTAATTTGCCATTTTAAACACTTAAAAGGCCTTGCAGGTAGCAGACAGCTAGGAGCTAGCCACCTGTTTATGTAAACATAAACTATTAAGTAAAGTAAAGTTAATAAAGTAAAGTTGGGCATTTTAACATGGGGCTCTATGGGGACTGACTGGCCATTTGAGGGGAACAGCAGTTTTTGGCACTTCTGCGTTGGCTTTATTTGCCCCGGAGGTTGCCGCTTGGCTGAAGAGGATGTTTTTGTGTTAGCAGATATTCTGAAGCCATAATAAATCTACATTTTAATGCCCAATCAGTTAGCTGATGTGATTTAAAATGGATCAATATGTTGTTCCACTGGACTGGACGTTGATACTTTGACCTAAAGCTAATTGTTCTCTGTACTGTGCGTACACTTTCCTTTAAATTGATGAGAGATGACTATAGGGAATTAGCCTTTTCATTTAGCACATGTGGACATGTGTGTACATTAGTAGCAATAGTTTAGTACAGTAGCATGCAGTCTTGGTGTAGTAATGTAGTGTTACTGTACTGTATGTAGCGCTGTCTGCTACATATGTGTTTTGACAGCACGTATGATGGATGATTATGCTTTGTAGCACATTTGCAAATGTTTTGTGTAGCATCTGAGTGTATAAACACATCATCTGTCATCTATAAATGTGTGCATGATCATGTACTGTAGCGTTGTGTCTAAATAAACTCAGTGTATGTTTCTCCTTCTAATCTCAACATGAGACATAAACACAGTGTGTCTTCAGCTCATTTAAGCACTGCAGGGCCCTTTCACACCTACCACGTTTGGTCCGGACTTTCAGACTTTGATCTGAAACAAAACTGCAGGTGTGAAACCTCCCCGGACCAAGGTCCGGACCAAACAGCCGGACCTTGGTCCGACCTAAAGAGGTGGTCTCGGTCCGGATCAACTGAACCATGGTTTGGCTCACTGAAAGCATTTTTTGGATGGTTTGGACTTTTGGACCAATTACAGGAAGTTCTGGCAGGTTATCGTCCATTATCGTCATGTTAAAGAGCAGAGAAGCTCCTATATGGATTAATTCATTGCTTATTGTATGCATAGTGAGTGAGTGGTCGAGTGAGGAGAGAGAGTGCCGGTGGATGAGCTGAGAGTGGACAGCTGTCTGATCGGAGCGGAGAAATGATTAGCAGTAAAGTTGTTAAGTGGTAGTAATGTACAGTGTAGGTTTCAGTGTGTCTCTGAATAAACACTGCAGCTCCTCCAGACCGAAGTAAAGTTCCGTGTGTTGCTTCTCAACAACGCAACAAAACAAAATGAGCCGCAGGAGCACGGGGAGAGCCTCAGCTGGAAAAAAACCTCACAGAAACAGAAGGAGCCACTAGAGAGGATAGAAGAGGACGGGGAAACCTGTTTACAAATGAATCAATTACAAGTATCAGGAGACGCAGCTCACGTAGGTGATGACAACAGGATGCAAGTATGTCATTTATAGTTCTTTGGTGTGCTCCATTAACTGCAATGTGAAACCAAAACTAAACGGATCAAATATTTACAATGAAACAAAAACACGAACCTTGGTCCGGACCTTGGTTCGGAACTTCACGTGTGAAAAGACCCTAAGACTTAGTTTTGGGCTTTTTATTAGTGGTCCATTTGCCTTATTTATTTTGTTAGGACAATAATGTAACAATAACTGCTGTTATTAATTAAGCTCTCCATAAGCTCCGCACAATCATCTGACATCAAGATTTGTTTTGATCAGCACTTCTGCAAAGTTGGATTTCTAGAGAATTTTATTTTCATTTCATCATCCCATCCAGCTCTTAAAGAATCCAAAGGGTGTTGCATATATGCATGATTTCCCCAACTGATAATCTACTATTCTTTCAATGATATTTAATGATATATTCTCAAAGAGGAGGATCCTCTAGACTTTAAGAGCTTTAATGTTTGAGGTTTTGCCTCTGGCAGCCTCTCTGTTGAGTCCCCTGTTGACTGACAGCACACCACTGGTGGTGATTAGATCATGATGGATACCGTGACGTATCCGCCGCCGCCAGACTGCTATCTGAAATTATTTTAGACTCTCTGGGGCAAGGGGAGGAAGATCAAATAAAGGAACTCCGGAGGAACACAAAACACGTAGCCTTCATTTATTTGAATGACCCTCCCACAGAACTTTTGGACTTAATCTGATGGCTAATCCATTTTGACTCGACTTGGCTGTGCAGAGGAAAAGATCAATAACCACAGCAAAATGGGAAAATAATTGTGCGGCTCAGCATCAGTTATGATCAATTCACCTTGACACAACATGACTGGCTGGCAGAGACGAGAACGCGCTGGCCGAGAGAAAACAATGCAGTGAGGGGTGAAAGTGACATCTGTAATCAACAAAGGTGTACTCTCAGGAGTCACCACCTCTGACAGGACAGGAAGCAGGAAGTACTCTGCAGACATTTATGTAGGGAAACACTTTTTCAATTTTACTGAAAGTAAGAGACAGTAAAGGTGGCGGAAAACACAGATTGGGAGTTGTTGTAAAGCAAATACAGCGACATATTAGAGCGGTACCGGGAGCGTTATCTATCAGCGGACGAAGCCATGGCAACGGGAAAGGAGGAGATACACAAGGAGGATGAAATCACAAAAAGGTATGTAGACCGCACGTCCCCACTACAACACAACCCTGGAGTTTCCAAACTAAAACGGGCAGAGCAGAGTTTCCAAATGTCTCTGTTTTAGGGGCTCAGAAACACCAGAGTAATGTGTACATGAGAAATAAACATAGCAAAAGATTAAGCAAAAGCATTTTAAAATGAAAATAAAATGAAAATAAAAAGTAAAGTGGATGTAGCCTCACTGTCCTTCCTTCCCTCCTATGAAAAGACAAAAAACGATAATGGATTGATCTTTCTGAGAAGTATTGTCTGTGTTCCCAAAACCTGAAATAACTTATTGCATCACATTTATGCCATAAAATTTACTGAGACACAGAGGTGCTTTGAGCTAAATCTACAATAAACATCAGCCAGCCCTGTTTCCTAAAAATTACGCTCCCATACAAGTAAACTGCATTCTCAATTAGATTTTGAGGGAAGTCTGCTGAGAAAGACAGGGTGGATGGATTGGGTCAAACAAACGCAGGACTTTCATCTGATGTTCATGTCAAAAATCAACGTTGACTTGTTTTAACGTTATGAATTTAACTTGCGTCACGTACGTAACCTAATGTGTTTAACTTAAGTGACGAACATACTTATTTTAAAGGTTTTCTTGATACAATTTCTATGTAGATGGGTCCAAAACAGACGGTTCTAAAAAGGATTGTGAGCCAATAGTATAATGACGTTGGTATCACGTGGTACCTCTGAGTCGTCAGTGATCGAGTTGTCCTCAGACAGAGCAGGGATATTGAATTGAATTACACAAGCCTTATCCTTTAAAGTAGGGATGCACTGATACTAGTATCAGTATTGGGTCTGGTAAGGAAAGTGAATGCATAGTTTCATCAGGATTAATCAAGTGTGAGCATGAGTGTGTGCCAACACTTGGCTACAGAAAACAGCAGCCACATCACAATATCATCTTTAAATATTTAATAGGCTTGTTTCTACTAGGGATGCACTGATACTGATACTGGTATCAGTACTCATACTTGCAAATCAACTCTGATACTACCTGAATCAATACCACTTTAAGGCAATGCGATTACCCCTCGTCAGTTGAACGGGTAGCAATGTTGGCAGTGTGGAAATATTTTAAGATAAACAATGACAAGAGTAGAGCAGACTGCAAAATAGGGTTTGGTACGTTCTTGGCAGCAGGTAAGGTTAACCTACCGTTACCTAATAGCTAAACAAGGTTAAATAGCTTAAAGCTAAACAACACCGGTACGTGCAGAAGTCAGCAGCTAAAGACACAGCTAACTGTTAGCTTAGCTTACCGCACTAGCATTGTATCGAGATACCACAGCCACTGCTGGAGTTGAAAATGACGGAGAAAGAACAGAACTGTAAAATCCTTGTGCTTTCCTGAAGTCATCGTGTCAGTGTGGAAACATGGCAAACAGCGAACGGTAGCAGCGTGTCGGCACTTCATGGTGCTTTCAAGTGCAGCTCAGAAAGTCAAGCTACATTCAGATAGACTCAAAGATCTGAGTAACTCAAGCTGTTGTACAGTGACCCTCTGCCATCAGTTTGTTCCCAATTGACTGTTGAAATAAGTTATTACATTTTTAAATGCATTTAAATGCGACCATGTGGTCTTAGTGTGGTAAATAATATGGCGGTTATATCACACTTGATACCATGTCTTTTTAAAGAATTCTTTCAAGCACCATTAAGGCACCACCACCGGTCCCAAAAAACAAACAAACAATATCCAACCCTAGTACTCGTATCGGTACTCGGTATCGGCAAGTACTCAAATGTAAGTACTTGTACTTGTACTTGTACTTGGTTTGACATTGACATTTACCATTTCTTCTTTTAGGCCCTGGTTCATTATTATAGGCCTACAATAATATGTGTTTTCTTTAAATATGTTCCCTCTCCTCTCCAGTCCTTGTGCCAGCATGCTACCCTCCCCGGTGGACGACGGTCAGGGAGGCGTCGACTTGCTCTTCTCCTCTCCGGTCCAGAGTCCCGCCAGGCTGCTGAGGGAGCTCCACGCCGACCCCGACATCCAGGCCCAGCTGGAGGCCGAGAGGGAGCGAGACCGGGCCTACGAACGCACCCGACTGGCTGCGAGAAGTCGAATGGGCGGAGTCCTGACCAGCAGCCTGCACCTGCTGTCGTCCAATGAAAGAGTGAACGCATGTGTGCTGAGCGTTGCCCGCTTTGTTGCCGTGGTAATGGGCGTCCTGCTTGTCACTGTGCCCACACTACTGCTACTGCTGGAGTCAGACATTGACGTGTCGTTCCTCCACGAGATCCGCCAGACGCCGGAGTTTGAGCAGTTTCACTACGAGTATTACTGCCCGCTCCGGCGCTGGATCCTGTGTAGGATCAGCATGGCCATGGAGAACCTCTGGTCAGACTGAGGAGGAAAAGAAGGGAGAGAGTGAGGGGGGAACAAATATGCCCAAATGTCTGTCTTAACATGTCATTTAATCTTATATTAAGTCTCAACAACTGGTGAGACAAAATAACCTGCCAATGGGATGAAATTATTTCACTTGTTTAAGAGCAACTTCAGTTTATTTTATGAGCAGGTGCAATGGATCTTTTATGAGGGATCACAAAATTACAATAGGATGTTTTGTTAAATAAATAAAAAAGAGGCCTGAGATTGATATACTGTCAGACATCTTTGTACAACATTATCTCTGATTGAATTACCCTGAAACAAGTAGATTTGTTTCATCTCTTTGGCAGCATAATGTAGTGTCTTGAAGAAAGGAGAGATAAGAGAGAAATACGATCTCAATCATAGGATCCAATCACTTGTTAAGACACTTTTGGCAGTGATGAACTGAGAAGAAAGAGGACAAGAAATACTGTAAGTGTTTGAGGAAAAGCCTGTGGAAGGGAGAGATTCGTGAAATTAAAAAACGAGGGAAGTCATGGGATAGAGAAAAAGTCACAAAAAAGGGGTTGGTTTTGTTTTAATAGAAGTTTTAAAGGTCTGTTCTCCTGATGCTGACTAGCTGATGCAATGACTCTTTGGTAAATATCGCAAACCATTCTGATTGGTTCTCGGCCTCAGAGCAGAGCACCTGATTGGTCACAGAGCCTGTCAGTCATGACGGAGTGGGTGGGGACAGAAAGAGAAACGATTGATTTGTCACTGAATGCAACAATAGCCACAGTCAGAGGTACATTATATATATTTAAAAACAAAAGAGAGATATTGATAATTAATACCAATCTTAAATAAGTTGTTTTTAACGTTTTGTACATTTTTATGTGATCCAGATCTTTCAGGAATTTTTCAGTCAGAGGATCTACTTTGAGCTTATTTTGAAATTAAGAGTTTACAAAAGATTACAAAAAAAGCAAATTTATTGAAGTTTATCGGGGTGATGGGTGTTGAGAAATTTAAGATATTTTTTAAGACTACCGTCAGCATTTGTTGACTCGGTAGCACCCTGGGTTTTTCCTACAGAGGCTATAGCACAAATCTTTTACACAGACCACAGATTACAACTGTTTCAGATTATGTGATGTCATTTTGGAGACAGGAGGGCGGCAGAGGAGAGAAACTTTAGTCTGTTTGTGATGATAAAACTTTGTTTTGTTGAACTTCTAAATGTCTTCTGAACTAAATGTTAGTTGGGCTACTTGTGCATCTTTCAGTGTGTTTTAAGAGAGTTTGAACATAAAATGTACAAAGAAATGCTAAAGGAAGAAAAGGTTACTAGTAGGCTTACGATGAAAAGTGTTGTAATGGTGGGGTAAACCGTGATTTTGTTAGTTGATGGTGTTCTACTTTTGCGGGAGCTCTGTGATTGTTTCAGAGGGATTTGAAGTGATGGTACACTCAAAATGTGCAGAGGAAAAGGTACTCCAACTACACTGCTGCTGCGTGACACATGACGGGATAAGTGATGCATTTAATGGTCTAAATCTCTCATACAGGTCTTTCTCTGGTCGTGTCCTGGTGTAGAAGACACTGATCAGACTGAGCGAGCGCAGTACAGTCGGAGTACAGTTGCAGGTATTTAACTTCAGCATTCACTAAATCAAATTAGAAATGATATGTAGCCATTTCTAAGAAGATCTGTGAGAACATCATGTTGAGCATCCTGTGTTTATCATTTAGATGACTGCAACTGTTCGTACATGACAGTATATCCTCATTTTAATGTCAGTGACCAACAAGACAGAGTTATCAGTAGTAATATATAGATGGGGAAGATGTTTAAAAGTTTGAGTAGATATAAAGCGGTGTTCATGGACACTCACTGCTCACATGACTGGGGTTCCCAAAACAGAAGTCAAAGATGAGAAATCTCTATTTGCTACAGAAAAATAGAACAAGGAATGAACTGTAGATTGTGACTTAATGCAGGGGGTTAGTTTGTGTCAAAATGTGTTGATCTTTGTAATACAGCAGCGGTTTTCAAACTGTGAGGGGAGGCACGGGCAAAATCCATACTCCTTTTCAAAATCCTTTTCATAAATCAGTCAAATCTGAACAGAGATATGATACACATATGTTTAGATTCAGTGTGAATTACACTTCCCGAGGATATCCTTATCAGCGATATCCATTGCAAACACATGTACCTAAATCTGCTTATAAAAATCATAGAAAAAAAGACACTTTTTAAAATTTCAACTTGCCTGAGAATCATCATGTTTTTAAGTTTTCTTATCACTCCAGTGATAGCTGCCCGTACATCCATAGAAATATTGCAAAAATAATCTGATTTGCCAAAATGTTGGGGGTGGCACAGTTTTGTTCGCTGTTCAAGGATGCTACAGTGTCAGACTTTGAAAACACCTGTAATACAGTACATCATTTTGTGCACTTGGACTCAACATTTGGCTAATATAAAGACTAAATCAGTCTCATGTAGCTCTGATGACAAATGACATTAGTCACTTTTGGGAACTTACAGCCATCAGCATGTGATTGTTCATCACACAGACAGTGTCACTTACAGTATCGTGGCTCTGCATGGAGAAGAGAACAGAGAGAGTGATGAGAAATGACTTCAGATATATATTTTTTTTGTTTTAAAGAAATTCTGTTCATAATGTAGTTAGATTGGGATCAACTTCTCAGGAAAGGGCATTAGCAGTTTATGTTCAAAATAACAAATATATGTCTTAAAAATACAAAAAAAGGAAAAAATGCATCTAATCACAGCATACATCATATAGTTTATCCATAACTTGTCTTGCTATTATGCTGTTATTAATATCCAAACATTATACATTTATACCAAGTCTGTAGCTAGACATAAACATGGCTGCAGACTGTCTGTGTTGTTGTAGCCTAATTTTACTCAACTACATATGCATCCAAAAATATTACCCATAAGTCTTTAATGTTGAGAGCCAGTAACTGCAGTTTGGCCATCATAGCTGGACCTCCAAACTGCTTTATGGCAGACAGTCAGTTGGTATGCTGCTATCAAAGCAGGAGTAGCAACATCGAGTCTAGATCGGCCAATCTCTATTTAGGCTCTTATAAAGAACTGAAAGTTTATTTTCAGAGATCACTGCTACAGAGGCCCCTGCAGTGCACATCACCATCAAAGCCCTCTCATAATCGATCAAATGTTGCTGCCTGTCATATTATCAGCTGTGTTGTCGTCTAACTCTGTAAACTTTATGCATCAACAAGATTTATGCATATAGAAAATATGCAGTAACAAGAGAAACACGCTTATTTGGGACAAAGCATTTATTTTCCTACTACAGCACATGCACTGAGTTTCGATGCAGAAACCAAGCGAAGGGCCAAACCACTATGATAACGACGTTTTGCATTTAACATCACATACTCTGAGATTCACTGTAGTGGATGAAGCTGATCTGTGTGCACCATCATCCCATGATAACTAACAGAGGGGGGAAACCTTTTGTCCTGTCTTCATGTATAGGCCTAACCGTTGCTCCTCCGGTATGCACATGCACCAAAATGCTCGGGCGATTCACTGTAGATTTAAAATAGAAGTTTCTCTGTACAGGCTTCATGCACACAGATGTGCAGGCATAGTTTGTCCCTGGCTTTGGTCCTTGATTTCTGTGCTTCATCCACCTCTAACTAACCCAGGGTATCTCTCACTCTGACCTCTCAATGCAAATCGCATGCCCTCGTCATCTGTAAATACTGTGTTTATAGTTGTGGCAAAAAAACCCAATCTGGGTAAAGATTTCCTTTCTTTCTTCCCTCTGCGTGTCTTGTCCGTATAAAGCGATCTAGACTTAGGCTTGGCTGTCTTGACCATCTATAGATGAATGCATGTTCTCTGTGTTTTTACCAAGAGGAGGAAACAGATTGAGACATTTAAAATTAGGCATTGATCATCTGAGCAGTTTAGTGACCGCATTTACAAACCAAAACATGTCATGCAGTGTGCTTTGGGCTTCAACCATTGACTTAGACTGAATACACGTGGTCGCTAATTCTGTTAGCATCCTTTCAGTTGATCTAGAACAAAAATGTCTCAGCACAAATAGATAACTTCTCGATGGCTGCTTGGAAAAGATCATTTTACAATCTCTTAACGAGCAGAGAATATTTGACTAGTTAGCTTCATTGTGCTTTCGCTGTGTGTAACACCCTAACCTCATTGCTAACGGAGCATGCTACTAACTGAATCGATTGAATTCAGAAACATTAATTGTTTAGATGTTCAGCAAACAACAAAAGGCATTTTAGAAAACAGATCTAAAACAGATCTTTGGCCTCATACGACACTGTAGCATTTTATTAGTTTGTAGCTCATTTATCAGTTTAGCCTTTATGAGTTTAAAGGGGGATTTCACCCCCTTTGAGATTTAGCTCTTGTTTTGAGCTCCTGAACTTGAGTTCCTGTGTTTTACAGCATATAGATGGACCGAGAGTACAACTTCTGTTGCCTACATAAAACTGTGATTTAAAACATCATCACGATCACACACCAGTTGATGTCATATCTGAGGTATTATTACTAAGTTCCTGACATGAGTCAAGTATTTACAAACCTTAAATTTAATTACCTGCCTTTAATTATCAGTAAAACAACAATAACAACCAACACATACAATTCAAACCTAATACTGCTTTTAATTAATTTATTTAAGATTTTAAATATTTGAACTCAGGTCTACTATATGCAAAACTATTGGACATCACATGGTATAAGAGAAAAATAAGCTGTTGTTTAGTATATTATTTCAGTGTTGTGTGGGCATGTACAGTAGCAGATTCTCTTGCACGGTCACTTTGTTGTTTTTGATTGTTAGTCAAACTGATTTGTTGTTTTATTGGTAAGTCAGATTGTTTTTTTTTTGTTTGTTTTTTGTCATTCAGTCTCTTTTAATAAGAAACTCTGGGAGATTTAATTTAAGAAGAATCTGAAAAAGAAAAAAAAAATCCCTAAGTAATGACCCCCTCTCTTCTGGGACAACCAAGCCTTATGAACTTTGTGAAGTGAAACTTTTGAATGTTTGTATGTTATAAAAGAAAACATGGATTGTTTTATATGTTAATACTGCCACAATAAAGCTCCCTAATGAATATATATATATTGAAATATGGCGCCTAATGCGTGGATTATTTTGCATGACTTCTTGTGATTGACAAGTTAAAGGTTTGGGTTTAAACTCTGAGGCATCCAAAAACATCTTAATCCCTAAAGATATAATTATTCTATTTCTCAGTAATCATCATGTTAGTACACATGGAAGTATGAAACTGAGATTCAAGACAATTTCCCCAAACGTTCTCAAAGCGTTGCCTCCCTCATGTGGTATGAAAGTGAGATTGCACTTTGTGTTTGCATCTCTATGGTGATGTTTGTGTGTGATTTCTGGGATACAAGGAGTGTACAAAGCTTTACCATCAAGACTAGACTCGAGAGTCTACTCTCTATTGGATAATAAAATACCATGTCCGGTTTAAAACTTCTTCATCCAAAGATCTCAAATAAACTCTGCTGTAGCTCTACCTACCTCCTCTACAAGAAGGATTGTACTGAAATAAAGAGAAGAGAGGAAATCTTTGGGGTAAGTGTGATTTATGTTGTTGTTGTTGTTGTTGTTGTTGTTGTTCTTTTATGACATCTATAGATAAAATCACCTCTCAATCATGACAATAATATGTCTGTTGCGTGATGGATATTTTTGTGTAGTGCATCAAATGTAAATATTTATTTTGCGTCTCCTCTTAACAGGACAGTGTGTCCCTAGAAGAAAAGCAACACATTTGACAAAAAGACAAATTATCTCAAAGAATGCATGATGACGTGAGGAGAAAGAAAATAACCCTGCTGCACCAAATACCATGCGTGTAGGACACTGGACAAATAAAGCCACAGATGACTTTTCAAGCAGCAAATCCAACTATGGAGACACATCCTACCACAAGAGCAGGACGCACTGTGCCTGAACTCCTGAAGGACTCTGGGAATTGTAGGCAGATCATCAACCTTCATCATCTCCCTGACTCTCTCTTCAGTGAGCAGCAGAAGCTGAGGCATGTGTTGGACTGGGCTCACACTTTCCTCAGCAGTGGCTCAGAGGTGCACCATGAATTCTGCAGAGCTGACAGCTTGATATTGGCTGATAAAGAGCGGAGGGAAACGCAGACAAAATCACCTGCAGCCAAATACCGTCATCCCGTCTCCTGTACTGCAGGTGGTGATGAGATATTTGGACCTTTTCCAGATGAGCTCTGCATCCCCTCCTCCTTTACCTTGGAGAGAGATGACGAGTACAGAGAAACTCCTGAAAATATGAAAAGTGTGGAGCTACAGAATACCACCAATAAACAAACTCCAAGCCAAGACAACGTCTGCAGAACAAGCGGCCTGTTTATATCTAATCAAAGACAACACACCAACTTATTGGACAGAAACACTGATCTTGCATCAGATGGTGCAACATGCTGGATCAAAGAATCCACATCGTGCTGGAGAAATATGGAGAGTATGGTGTCTGGCACAGCGAGTAACTTGAAACTGAGTTATAAAGCAGCTGGCACTCAGTCAGAAAGAGACATATCAGGACATCAGATGGAACTGAGCAAAGTAAAGGTTGAGGGGAAGATGGGAATGAAGAAGGAAACACAGGATGCGAGGATGGGCAAAAGGAAAGGTAAGGAAGAACAAGAATCTAGCTCAGCTTTTGTAGTGTATACAAAGAATAACATGAGCAACAGTGAGCCAGAGAAGACACAGGAACGGATGGAAAAGATGTCAAACCCCAGCTGTCATTTGAAAACACCACCAACTTTGACTGTATATGAGCAGTACCAGCATTGTGTGGATCAATTGCACCAACTCAGAGTACGACAAAGCCAATATATTGAACCGGGATACTTCATAGAGTCACCTAAAGAGAGAAAGAAATCTGAAGAAAGTGCACCACAAAATCCTGAGATTGAAAAACATCTCAGTAAAGCAGGAAGCAAAAGGATTACGGCTGCAGAAATCACAAAGGAGAGGAGTTCAGGTGTCAATAAAATCCAGCACAGATCTCAGCACAATAGAAGTAAGACACTTACTGAACATGGACAGACCAAACATTGTGACAGTGTGACTGTGGAGGAAACACCTGCAGCTGCTGAGAGTGGAGCTGTTTGTCAGAGAAACACGGTTTCCAACAACGAACATTTGGGCCTTGATAGCAACAAATATGGTGAATTAACAGGAGACATAACCTCAACTGATGAGGTTATCAACACACCTGTGGAGAACCTGAAGACTGCACCTGCTGATGATGTTCTCACTGTGGAGGAGAGTGCTGCACTTAACTCAGGTATTGAATATCATATATCAAGACATTTATTAAATGTTGTACCAGGGCCACCCATTACTGTGTAGAGTTGTGGCTCATTCCTTCATTCAACCTTTTTTATACTCAGGAGATCATTGAGGGGTGACCCTCATTTTAAAAAAAAGAAGGTAACAAAAACAAAACAGCAATACCATCATGGAAGCCAAACTCCCAACCTGGAGGTCAGATCCCCTCACAAAACATACCTGATTTACAGGACAGGAAAGAAAACATACTTTTGGTAGACAAATAATTTTTTTCCCTAGACCTTTGTCTCATCTTTAGTTGTTTCCCCTCTTTGGGGGAACTTTTTTTGGTTTTTACTTTGTTTATTTGACAATTTTAA
>JAOVVB010272312.1:0-18035 GCA_028570985.1 Heterobranchus longifilis | reverse complement strand
CCCCAGTTCATGTATACTGGGACAACGACAGTAGTCCAATTAAATGACCTAATCGAGCTATAACCATAGCTTGACTTAACTGTGCATGTAAACACACTGAATGACAAGTTTCGGTCGAGGTGTTCCACAGAAATGGGTTCTCTTCTGGCACTATTTTGCAGACGCACCGTCGCTGTGTCTGAGACGCGGCACCACCCAGGACGATTGTGATTGGTTTAAAGACATACAAACAGATATTCACTATCCAGGAGTGAAAGTGCATTCAATCTAGACTTTCCCCCAGCAGCGCTGTGGAGATAAGTCTGGCTACGCGAGACTAGTGTTCCACCGAAACGGATTCCCTCACGACACTATTTTGCAGATAAACTGTCGGAGCGTGGCGCCACCCAGGACGATTGTGATTGATTTTAAGAAAATACAAACGGGCCAGGCAGTTTTTTCCCTATCTAGGAGTGAAAACGCACAGAATCCAGTCTTTCCGCCAGCGCGGACATTTTTATAGTCCTGTCCACAAGCAAACACGTTCTTCTTTGATGTCCTTGTGATTTTGATCAGTCTGACAGTTGCTGCTTTTAAAAGGCATCTTTATGCCTTTAAGCTTTCAGTGTAATGTTGTGTCCCCAGTGTCAAACTGACGGTTGAATGATATGTTTCTCTTCCGAGCATCTGTTGTCACTACAACCAACCATTTAGTAGCACTCAGGGCTGCTAACACACTTACCATGCTTAGTAAGAAATGTTTAGTGTTGAGCTCAAAGGACAGCTGACACAACATGCAGCTTAGACTGATGAAAACTGAGCCCGATGCGACAATAGAAATAAGATACCGTGGTCAAACATGATCTCCCTTTGACATGCCATTTTTGGTTTGCAGTGCACAAATACATACATCCCTGTGGACAAGTGTAACTTTACCACCAGGTCTGAATGCGCTGTATGACATTTTATGACCGCATTGGCAAGTACCAACATTAAAAGACTGCAGTGAGATGAGTATTTAAGAGGTATTCAGTGAAGTGTGCTTCACTTTGGGCCTCTTAAGTAAAGCAATGAGCTCAGTGGACATTAATTCTCTTGCAGCACAGGAGATCACCTCTCTTGGAGATGAAAAATGTGTCTTCACATTCATTTTTATAGTAGATTAGCATAAAATAAGCACCCAGTAGTATAAAATGTTATTTATTTTAATAGAATTTCCATCTGCCCATCCCTTTTCAAACAAGTATTTTAAGAGTTAATGAACACATTATCTTCAGAGCAGACCTTGACTGTGAAATTAATTAGACAACATAAAATCCTTATGAGGCATAAAACTCCATTTTACGCATAAATATTGGGCATTGCACAGCTGAAAGCTGGAAAATGGGTTACTTAAGGCAACAAATTAATAATGTCAGCATTTTTGCGATGTACTGGTGACAATATTACCTCAGGACTTGGACAGAGTGCTCGCGCTTATTGAGCTGCCAAAATGGGTAAACAAATTAACTTTGTTACACTTAATGATAAATTGTTAATCTGATGATTTTCAATCATACTCTGAAAAGCTGTAACACTCTCTTTTGGTTTAGTCTCATCAAAAACATTAATATTTAATCTGCTCTTTAGATTGGAATATGTTCAAAACTCACAGCCATTAAAAGCATTACTATTGTGCCATAGCATAATGTACAAGGAATGAATAAAATACAGAAAAAATATGTATAGCTGAACATGTTAATACATTTAATGACAAACTTTCATTGTTGGCAGAAAGGAGCACATCCTGTAGGACTGGCTTATTTTTCTTTTATTCAGTGTGTTAACATGCACACTTCTAATTCGACTGTGACCAGATTAAGGGAATACTCCAGTTATTATAACTGATAGACAGTAAAATTGAAGCCCAATTGACAAAATTGCTCGTCTATGACAAGTAATGGAGATACAGGCTACGGTTTGATTTTCTTGGCTGTGTTTCCCTCCAGACAGCAGTGCTGAATTGTGCAGAGAAAACATCAAAACACAATTTAATGATGTTAAAGGTATCTGCTCACTGACCCGCGAAGGGTGGTGAGGTACTCCTCTGTGTCTAATCCACCAACTGATTCTTAATACTGCAATTTCAATTACAGGGAATTGAGATCCAGAAATGTGCTTTATTTTTTTTTTTAAACCCATGACATTTTCTCATAATATTACAACTTCTTTCTCTAAATAGTATGTCTCAAAACTATTGCCTTATACTGTTATTTTCCATTCTCAAAAGTTTAAGTTTAAAGGTTTATCCTTGTGAGTTCTTTCTTAAAAGTACATCTTTAGTCTCTCAAAATATAATATTCTCTATCTCTTTTCTATTTATCTTAAAAATACTCCTATTAATAATGTCATACTTGTCAACTGCTTGTGATGGGACAATATAAAATGAAGAAATTGCTTTCAACTTCGCATTTCACGCAACTGAACTTGGGTTCTAGTAATGCATTATTGTGCTTTTTTACATCAATCAAAGAAAAAGACGATAACAAGATCCTAACAAGATATTTCTCTTATTTTGTGCTGATAGAAAGACTGTACCGGCAGACTAATCTCCACGTCCTTCCAGACAGGAACCAACTTATCATGTAAACTCTATTTTGGGAAATCCATCAAATGTGACCCATGTGCTTTATTCAAATGTATTACCTTAATTTGGTTACACACAGTAATGGGGTTGCTGAGTGCATGTTAACATACTGATTGAGTATTGCCAATACAAATTTACAGAAATTTGAATATTTTAAATTCAACATTTGCTTTTAAAGATTCAGTCCCTGAAGTAAAAAAAAAAAAAAAAAGAAGTCAAGGGTATAGTGTCAAGATGCGTTTGCTGCTGTGCAATTCTTATCACTCATAAACTGAGTACATATTTGAAGCGAAGATAGTATGCATCCCGACTGCAGTTTGTAAGCTTACATGGCCTCCACTGATGGTTTCACATGATTTTCATGTTGAATTGTATGGGCGCCTCAGTTGGACTGGCCTCCTCTGGTTCCTCTTTACGTGGCACGTATTCAACCTCTATACTTGACTTCGTATTGTCTTTCCCTCGACTCCAGAGGAATAAAATCACAAGACAGAAGAGGACAACTCCGAGGAAAGAGATAAATCCCATGGTGGTTGCAATGATAAGTGTCTTTACATCAAACGGAAATGGAACTGTGGCCCGGGTCACATTGGCGCCTTCATCGCTGGGCTGGTTGGAAATGAAGGCAAATGTCTTGTTTGGCTGATGGGGCCAATTGGGGGAGTAGCTATGCACAAAAAGGTGAGCAGCTTTGGTGTCATTGCCTGCTGCATTGCTTGCAATGCACACATAGGTGCCGTTGTCTTGGATTTGGGCGTAACGTACCTCCAATGTGCCCTCATTGGACACCGAAAGTCTTGACCCCACAGTTTTGGTAGTGATGTATTCCTTCTTCGGGGATAGCCACATTATCACAGGGACCGGATAACCTTCAGCTTGGCACGCGAAATGAACCGTAGTTCCTTCATCTACATGGCTTTCTTGAACCTTATAATCCATGATCTTTGATTTCTGGCAGATGAAATAGTCAGAAGGGAGAATGTCTGGGAAGTCCTTGAACTCTTTTCCTTGAACAATCTCAGGTGAAGCACACATGGGCTGTTGTCTGTTAAAGTTGAGCCTCCACCGCCGGCGGAAGACCCAGAGTAAGCGACAGTCGCAGGCCAACGGGTTGTCGTACAAAGCCAGAGTCTCAAGGTTTCCCACCGAGTGGAAGGCAGACTCCTCTAGGGTGTTCAAGCTATTGCTGGATACATTGAGTACACGGAGGTGGTTGAGTCCTCGGAAAGAGTAGGGCTCAATGGCCGCTAATCTCCCACCAGCCAGATGAAAAGCCTGGAGCTTCTGAAGATTGAACAGTTTGTTCCCTTCCACGGTATGAATGGGATTGAAAGACAGATTCAAAAACCGAAGGTATCTTAGGTGACTGATGGCTTGGTAGGGGATGACGGTAAGATTACAGTTTGTGATGGACAATGATGTGAGGTTGAGTCCAAACAGGCATTTTGCCGTCATGGTATCCAGGGCAGGCATCTGAGAAATCTCCAACACTCTGAGTCGATACAGCCTCTTAAAGGAGTAATCCCTCATGACAGTGACGTTGAGATAGCGTAATCGAAGTGACAATAGGTTATGCAGGTGGCTAAGGGCATCAGTGGGCACTGAGGCCAGATTACATCCCTCAATGTTGAGGCTTTCAAGGTTGCTGAGGCCATGAAACGATCGGGGGGAGATGAACACTAGGTCATTGTCACCAACCTCCAGGGCCCTCAAGTTGTACAGCTCCTGGAACATATAGTCCAGCAGAATGACAATTTTGTTCTCACTAATATCCAGCTGGGTGAGGTTGGTCATTCCTGTGAACACCCCCAGCTGAATGAGCTTCAGGTGGTTGTTGCGCAAACCTAGAGTTCGAAGGTTCATAAGGTTGCTAAAAGCCCCAGGCTCAATGGATGAAATTGTGTTTTCGTTAAGCTGCAGCTCCTCCAGCTGAGGGTAATTAATGAACTCCTCGGGCCCCAGAGTTTTCAGACGGTTCTTGCTGAGGTCTAGCAGCCTTGTCTCAGTGGGTATGCCCTCAGGAAGGGCTGCCAGTCTCCGTCGATGGCACACGACGGAGCGCTCCTGACCGTTGCAGTCGCATCGGGAGGGGCAACCGGTGGTGGAGCCAGAAAGGACGGTGCCCAGCATGAGGATCAGGATGGGCTGCCAGCATGCCACCAAGTAGCTGTGCCCCCCTGCCTCCCCAGACACCATCCTACTGCTTACCTGTGGAGACATGGAAAAAGAGGAGTTGGTAGAGAGTGGTGGTGGTACACAAATGGCTATGACTCCTGAGTTAAAGTCACGTGTGTGTTCGAGCCAATTTTTAATGAATGCGTGAATTATTATGAACTATTATGTGTCATTAATTCCTACTGAACACACAAAATGAAACCATTTTCAGGAAGCAATAGCTATGTTTAGTTTCCATTTGTAGAACAATATGGCTGTCCAAATGTATAAAAATAACAATAATTGTTTTTCCTGAAATTTAAAAAGATCTTAGTGTTTCTTAACAACATACCACAACAGTTTAATGAACTATTGTTTTGCGATTCACAATTTCCATAATAATAAAATCTGATACTAATGAGTCCTCCCAAGTTAAAGGCCCAGTTTGTCTCTTTTCTTACCAAAACCTACAGCATGAGCTGAATACATTTCTTATATCATAAAACCTCTGGAAAATCTATTTTCAAAACTTCAAAAGTCAGTGGAAATCACAATTTTACTGCACAGTACCTTTTTTACAAACGTATAAGCCTTTCCTTCCATAATATTTAATTATGATGACTTTCCTCACAAGTAATGAAATTAGCCACACAATATAACCACCCTGCTGTGCTTCTGACTTCTGAGTGCTGAAAACAATTACTGCCAATATCAGTGACACATTGTCTCTGCTCATACAAACTGTTTTTAATTAGCAGCCAAAATGCCATGGTATACTGTATCTTGAAATGGCTCCCTGAAATATTTGCAAACTTAACACATCCCATGCCACTGCTGAGCTGTTGACCTTGCAGTGATATAAAACACAGATTGCTGCCAAGCGGTGATGAATGGAGAGAGGGAGACTGTCAGAGGACCTTAAACCCCTATTTGATTTTGACTCAGGGGAACTTTAACTTGCTAAAACCTTCAAGCTCTACTTCTCACATCAATCATGCGGTTTAAGTCGCAGTTATATCTGTGGGACACACTCGTAAAAGAGCTTCACGCAAAGTAGAGTTGTCAAAGAATATCCTAAATGCGAATATATATTTGAATTGTAAAAAAAAAAAAAGATTATTATATTAGATTATGAAAATGAATACTACTGTGGCTGTCTGCCTCGCGCATTAATTCATGCAAATGCAAACCGAACATTTCCTACTGCTGTAGCTTCACATTAAAAGCATTTAACTAATAAAACACAAGTTGACCTTTTATTATGACGTAGTCACAGGAAATGCATTGTGTAAAAGACATGCTTATGTTGAAACAATAGAATAGTTTGAACCTATGTGTTTTAGGAAGGAATAATTAAATGTCTTTTTTGGCCAATTTTGACAGCAAAGTAAGGGAAATTACACTGATTTGTTTTCACTTTGGCATTTTTATTTGAACAAAAATAATCTAAAGTCTAGGCTGTTACCGTGTTACACGGTGTTGGGGCATACACCGATTACATTACTTTCCCATCGCTCCCACTGCTTGCTGCATTTTAATAAAAATAAACCCATTTAGTTTATTTTTGCGTATCAGTGCTGCGTACAGCAGCAGCACAGAGGAGTCAGATTTCACTTTCACAACAAGACGATGGTGGAGGAGTTGGTATCAAAGTGAAAAGCAAAAGAGAAGAATCAGATCATTTATATCATATATCTTTATCGTTTATAATAGATTATCAGTGTGTTTTCTTGCAAGATTCACTCACGGGTTGTGGAGAAAATATACCAGACACGTCTTAACATTACCTCACCCTGGCATCTGTCCTGTTGCACAAAATGCCTTTAAGTTAAGATTTTCCTTTAAAGTCTGACTTCAGGTTTCCTTAAAATAATATCAGTTGCACAAAACACTGTTAAGTCTTCTCCTTAAGGTTTCCTTAAAATGTTATCTTGGTCTTATACTTGAGGAATCCCTTAAAGTTAGTTAAACTGTTGCACAAAAGACCTTAGCAATCAAAGTAAGGAAAAAAAACATAAGGTGCCTCTGACTCTATCTTAGCTGCAACATGGTCGAGTTTATGGCGATAAATGAAGAAAATGAAATGCATCCTGATGAGTTTTCTGTGACCGGGAGAACACTGAACAATGAGTATTTGATTTTATAGATCAACAGTCAATTTATGACGGGACCCACATCAGGGTTCAAGATTTGTTTTGTTTATTTTGGTAATTTTTAACTTAAACTCAAATACATGTAAATGAATAATTAATAAATAATCTTCAACATCAGCCACAGTGCAAAGAAATGGTCTCCATGGAAACAAAACTGTTTAAGGCATTCTGTGCAACACTCTTCAGTCAGTCCCTCAGCTCAGGAGAAACTAAACCTTTAGTGTCAGACTTAAGGAGAAAAGTTAAGGTGTTTTGTGCAACCGGCGCCTGAAAAACAAAGTAAAACATTGGTGTGATGTCCATCTAGTAGCCTATATCTCTATTGCTTTAAATAGGGAAATTAAATTCCCCATTATCATGAAATTATTAAACAATAAACCGGGTTGTAAAGAAATGTATCATTTTAAATACTATTATGAGAGGATAATACAGTCTCTGTCTGAATATTCATCATGACTGAGCTGTAAGTCGTTCACCACAGAAGTGTTTTGGTAAGGGCGCTTGAAATTATCGGTGTAGTGCTTTTTAGAACCTCTTTGGCCGTCTGCCACGCTTTTGTAGCGTTAAAAAAAATATCCAACTTGATAATGAAATATTAGACTGATTCTGCTTTTATTGCACCAACACGAATTGAAGATCACTCTCAGTGAATTAACGTAATGTGACTGAAGCAGCGTGCATTGTGGTCTGAGTAGTTCCAGTGGAATAGTAATTGCAGCCTCCATTTTCACTTCCGCCAGAAGTGTTAATTTCTGTTGGCTGCGTATGTCAGACACGTCAGGCGTCGGTCCAGTGTGTCTAGAGCATTAAAAAAAAAAAAAACACACTGTCAGAATGAAAGCGTAAGTGTCTATCTGCACCTCCTTTGTGACCTCCCACTCTGTTCTGTCTCATTAACTATGTGAATTTACAGACGAAGAGCATGTAGACTTGTCCAACAGGATGTTGAAATATTTTCTAAAACAGACAAGCACGCGTTTAACTGCGATCCATCGTGACAGACGCTAAACCGTCGAGTTCAATGAGTTATTACTAAGACACTCAATGCAGAAATCGGGTGACATGTTTATCAGAACAGGATTTTTATCTTGTCAAGACGGGCATATGAATGAAGATGATTCTCAACGATGTCCTTGGTAATCGAAAACAAGAGAATGCAAATACATTTTCTTACCAGAGTACCATGCATGATTTATGATTCGGTGTAGTAAGAGCAGAGGTACTATCTGTGTAATCTGGCCTTGCAGCTCTGATCTGCTCGCTGTATCACCACTTTTGGTTTGACCTTGAGCTGAAATTCTGAAAAAAATAAATTGGCAGATAACCTCTCAATTACTGCCTTTTGTGTACACTGTTTTTAGTCTTTACATGGTAAGAGTGAGGTATCTTTCGAGTGGAAGCAAATTTAATTTGTCTCCACCCTGATTCTTTCCATTCCTCTTTTTGATGGTTTTGTGCAGAGGAGTATGAGTGGACGAGCCTTTTCTCTCCGGCCCTTCTATGACTGCTTGCATTTTCTCTGCGGACCTCTCACCCTGTCATAGTCTTCTCTCAAAAGCATGTCTCGGCTTACCATTAGTCTCTTCTTGCCTTGAATCTCTGCATCTCTTCTCTTCTGGTGCCTTGTGGTTTGATACAGGGCAAACCGGAGAGAGGTGTGCGGGGCACTGCTAATGGGTCACCGAATTTCTGCACGCAGCATGCAGACAAATGAGCTATATACGCATCAGTGCATGCATGCCCTTCGGTTATTTTTAGTTATTGTTGTGTGTTCGTTGTGCAGCGTAATGTTGAAAGGACTATCGGGATGTTTACATTAAAAGGGGAATTTAAAAAAGAGGGATCGTTGAACCCTTCATACACAAAATAACATAAGTAGGTCATGAAAAATGACTAAATTAGAAAAAAGTACTAAAAAAAGTACATTGTTTGCAAATGCAAAATGAGTGCAAACCAATCAGCATTACTTTTCTCTCTATAAGCTGTACACTGTATTATTCTACCATGTCCCTGTTAAGATAGTTTCAACTTGTGACCGCTGTCACGACTCATCAATGCGGCTTGAGTTCTGAGAGTATTTCCCTTGATGTATTAAATAATTTAGCTTTACGCGTATTCGTCTCAAATCTGTCCGATATAGCACATCCGGTTAGGTATACGACATCCTTGGTCCGTTACGCCCTGTGACCCAAACAATGACTGTCAAAATAGTCCGTTTATGTCTGCTACTCGCACACATGGGACAGAAATTCTGGAGTGCAAGTTTTAGCCGGAAAGTTTTGGCAGCGCACTAGTTGTTCTTTCAGCTGTAGCATGCTAGTCGGCTTAGCCCGGTTAGCGGGATCAGTCAAGCTCAATGGACAACGATTTGTGTCAAACTGTATGCCGACATTGTTTAACTGAAGTCAGGTACGTCTGAGGATACACGTCAAACATTTCATTCATGACGACATCACCCGAATGTGTTAATTAGTGGAATGAAAGAAAAACAGACCAGAAGACGGGTCCTTCTCCGCACAGCGTTCAGAGAGCCTCCCACTGCAGATTCAAACTCATGCTAACATGCTAAATACAAAGCTTTGTCTTTAGTGCAAACCAATCAGCATTACTTTTCAGTTCTCTATAAGCTGTATTTGTCTACCATGTCCCGGTTAAGATAGTTTCAACTTGTGACCGCTGTCATGACTCATCAATGCGGTTTGAGTTCTGAGAGTATTTCCCTTGATGTATTAAATAATTTAGCTTTTTATTTTGATTGATGTGCATGCAGTTTGAACACAGATGATTTGTCGATTTTTTTCCTTTTCATAGCTGACAAATGCTGCTTATTTGGATTTCTCCACGCAGCGTTCAGAGAGCCTCCCACTGCAGATTCAGACCATGCTAAAGTAATAAATAATGCTATGGAGTGTTCATCGCTGCGTATGGGTGACCTTGCTCAGTCGTAGAGAATACCAAATTAAAGCATATGGTCAAAGTGCTTGAGCCCTGTGACAATGTGCCTGTATAAACTGCCAGCTGCAGCCCAGATCAGAAACAGGTCAGAGTTTCATGATGGAGCGTCACTGACATTTATGTTATTTAAATTTTTTTTATTTTTTATGATTTACAACATGCCAGCATTTGAGTACCTTAACTGTTATACAGTAAGAATTATGACCAATGAGCCAATGTTGAATGTTTATATTAAAGTGCTCCTCCTCCATGTTTTATGTAAAATACACGCTATGATTGATGCTATGATTGATGCGATGATTAATATTTTGGTTTTCCCACAAAAAAAGTAAAAACTCTGAAAAGGGGATGGAAGCACATCTACCCTTCTCCCTCATTAAGAAATTTTGGATATGGCCTCAAGCCCCGCCCACCACCGCTGCCATAGTTACGCCAGTCACTTGTGGAATAGAATGTCCCAGCCACAAGTGATTTGATTGGTTCCTTGGTACATATGATGTCATAAAACCTGGCTGTCTGAGTCTGGATTTTTTAGACTGTTATACACACCGGACGAGAGTTTTGGTCGGGCGACGCGAATGACGCGAGGCGATGACGCGGTGCGATGAAGCGAATGACGCTCATTCGCGTGAGTTAAAAAATCGGAACTTCCGCGGCAAGCGACGCGAGTAATCACGCGAATAAAGCGAGTTAAAACGGAAGATTCCAGCGTCCAAACTCACGTGAATTAAGCGAGTAGATTACTTTATTCGCATCTGGTCTGAACACAACATTATTGGCACACTGCAGTTTGAAGGCAGAAATTGTCAGTCATGGTGTTGACTGCTCATTTCACTCATGATATGTGTTGTAGCACATAAAAAACCCCATATAGACATGTTAACATGGTTAAAAACCTGCTTCTCACGGGAGTGGCTCTTTAATTTATTTCCTGTGTCGAAAACATACCGAACCGTGACCCCAAAGCCGAGGTAGTCTACATACCAAATTGTGAATTTTGTGTGTATTTAGTGTGTTACACCTCTAGTCTCAACGATAGGCTATACACATGAGCATTACATCTTTGGGAAACACCATTTAGTGATGTGAAAAAAGCTATGCTGTCTTTGTAGAGTGTGTTTTTAGTTACAGTATGTATTACAACACTCACGTCTCCTCAAGAGGGTCAAACATATACAATCCATCATTTCTCTTGTACACCCGACCTAACACGTTTCAGTGATGCGTTCCTGAATTTCACCTCTAGGGATCAATACTATCAATAAAGGATGATCTTATCTTTAATCTCTCTCTAGTTTAGACTACTTGTAGCTTCTGCTTTCTTCATTACAGTCATAAACAGTGTGCTCATTAGCACCTCTCTTATACAGAAGTTGTTGTTGAGTGGCAAATAAATTCCCAAACAGCTTTCATTACTCTGCAACTGTTTAGAGAACAGTGAGGATGAAACAAAAAGGAAGCTGCAGCTACGCAGTAACGAGTAAATATGTATAGGATTTGAGAGATGAAGATTGCTTCCACTGGTATGTTGTTTGTGTTCAGCTGACATATTTAAAGCAAACATTTAAAAGTCAGAAAGCAAACAAACAAGAAAACCTTGTGGGCTGCATAGAAGTGATAATGTTTGTGGGAGATCACAGTGGACAAGTCTGTTTTAGGAGACTCTACTGCAGCATGTGAGAACATTTTCTGTGCTTTTTGGTGCATATGCTTTAATTATCAACACAAAAGGTTCCATCTTATATCAGTTAATGTTCTTTGTAAATCAGAATTACGTATTTATATTAGGGATGCACCAATTGTGAAATTCTGGGCCGATACCGATGTTTAAAATTTTTAATTTGACTGATAACCGATGCTGATACCGATGTTTTTATTTGCTGTTGTTATTTATTTATTCCCCCTTTTTTTGCCAGGGAAACAAAGAAATATTCATTATAAAAAAATAACTCTTTGAAAGTCATTCAACATTTCATGACACTATCTTTGACTGAGCACAAATTCACTCGTACAAACGACCTTCAATATAACCTTCATTCACATGAAAAAGATCATTAAAAAAAAATGCTTCAAAGGCATTTTTAACCTTTTAACACAACATTCAGCCAGCGCAAAATTGATGCAACACAACAGATAAATATCGCCCACTGCCATCGTTGAATGTCATCTTATTTGCCGATTGCAGCCAACAATGCGATGTCCGGCCGATATATCGGTGCATAGTTTCCACCTTTGTCTTGTCCTCAGGGTATAATGAAAACCGTGACACAAATAATGTTCTATAAAAGTGAAACTTCACACTGTAGAGTATGTTGACAAAAGACTTCCAGACTACCTTAAATATGTTATAAACATGTCATTTCTGATTACCGTAATCGAGAGATGCATGTGTTTACAGGGAGGACAGTGACTGTATTAAAAGGGTAAGGAGGGCCGCTGGCTGTCACTGCGCTGATAAGAGGAATGACTCGATGCATACAAACGGTCATTTCAGCTGTAGATGATGTATGATGCTATATGAGCTCATACGTGGACAAAAAGTAAATATTTTAGCTTTTGCTCATGCTCAACACAATAAAAATAAGTCAAATTTGCCAAGTAGATGCACAAGAGAAAAAAATTTACTAAAGTCAATCTAGTTGCTGTCACTCCAAATAATCTGAATACATGTACTGCCATTGAAAATAAGTAATTTTTTCATAAGTACACTAAATTACTACTATAAGTATTTGCAATTTAGAATGCTTTTTCAAAGTACATTGAAATACAGCTTAAAATGAACTTAAATTAAAGTGCACTTTTTGTAAGTACACTTTAATAAGGTATACTTATAGTGTATTACAAACAACTTGAAAATAAGTATACTTTCCAAAAGTACACTAAATTACCACTGTAAGTATTTGCAATTTATTAAGCTTGTTCAGAGTACACTGACTTACATTAAAGTGCACTTTACAATTGTACAATTAAATACACTTCTCACGAAGGGAAATTAAAGTACACTTTAATAATAAGGCATACTAATATTGTATTACAAATGACTTGAAAATAAGCATACTTTCCATAAGTGCACTAAATTTCCACCATAAGTATTTGCAATTTAGTATGTTTTTTCAAAGTACACTGAAATACATCTTTAATTAACTTTTTGTCAGTCCATTCAAATACACTAAATTACCACTATAAGTATGTTTGCAATTTATATAATTTATACTTTTTTAAAGTACACTTTACTTACAATGAAGTACACTTTTTATAAGTACACTCAAATAACACTTGGAGATTTGCAGAATTTGTATATTTAATTTTAGTTCATTGAAGTTGAACATCTATTTTGAAATACACTTTTTAAAGTATACATCTTATATGTATTTTAAGGACAAAAAGTATATTTGTAATAACTTAAGTATACTTAAAAGTAAAGTATACTATACCGATTAGGACCGATAGCAAATTGCCAAGAACCGAATACCCGTTAAAAAATGAGAACCGATTAGAACGGAATCCAACTAACTTTAAATTTACTTATTTTAATGAAACAATAAAAGTCAAAGTAAGCTCTGAAAGGAATAAGGATTTTTTTTTTTAACTTATTGCAATCAAAACTGGGAATCGATAAGAATCGGAATCGATAAAATTCAAACGATACCCAACCCTAAGTATACTACTTTTTAATTATTTATTTTTTACCTGTGATTACATCCAATGCATCTCACAAAACTGGCGAAAACATAAAGAAACGTCACTACCTTCTGCATAGGTGCTGACCAACAGCAGAACCAGGACCAGGGTCTGTCTCCAGCAGCCTCTATCCATCCCGAGTCTCCAAACTTCAAATGTCTGCTACCTTGTTGCCTCTCTCTCATTTATATACTACACGTTCGCGTGCAGAGTAAATGGGCGGTTATGTAACAGTTGTAGACATACTGATACGCCTGCGTTCAGTCTCTTGGCGTGGCCCACTGAGCAATGTGGGAAGCTGGCACCTGCAGTGTGGTCAGTGTATTGTTTACCGCTCAAGGTCTTCCTATACACCACACACAAGGCCGACGTGACGGACCCGGGAATTCTCGAGAAATTCACAAGTTCTGTAAAAAAAAAACTCTCAAAGTCTTGTTGTCGTTAAATGTGGCTGCTGGTGCTTGTGAAACAAACCTTCTGGGAATAAAATCAGCCAGAAACAAACGTCACATTACTGTACAAATCATTGGCAGTCCTCTCTGAGGCAATACGCATGTTCTCGTTGATGTTCAGAAAACACACAGCCGGGCTACAAAACTGAGGAAGTCCCAGAAGCATGAATCACGTGTGTGCTGGGTAAAGAGAGACAGAAATATATCTGCACAGCACTGATGTATTCATCATTTGATGTTTATCAGTGGCGCGCACAGACATTTTGGGGGGCAGGTGCTCTGAAAAAAAAGGGCACCCCTCATAATTATTTCTTGAAAAAAAACAAAATATATATGTATATATGTATTTATTTCAGTAGCCATACAATACATTTTAATAGACCGTTTGTCATTTGGCTATATGTTTTAATAATATTTACGTGTTGTAATGTTTATATTTATGCTTGGTTGATATTTGTGCTGTTGTGTTATTTATATAACTGTTTATTATACAGTATATAGCTACATACACTTTATATGTTGTAGTGCAGTGGTTCCCAACCTGGGGGTCGTGACCCCCACTAGAGCTTCACGGGGTCGCAAGGCCTTCTTGATTTTAAGGGGTGTAAATTTAAATTTTTTAAAAAAGATGATTGTTAAAAATAATAAAACAAAATCCATACGAATATTATAAGTATACTTTCCATAAGTACAATTACCACAATACATATTTGCAATTTAGTATGCTTTTTCAAAGTCTATACATCTATTTTGAAGTACACTTTTTAAATGATACATGTTATATATATTTTAAGCACAAAACGTATACTTGTAATAACTTAAGTATACTTAAAAGTAAAGTATACTATACCAATTAGGACCGATAGCAAATTGCCAAGAACCGGGTACCCGTTAAAAAATGAGAACCAAATCCAACTAACTTTAAATTGAGTTATTTTAATGAAACAATAAAAGTCAACGTAAGCTCTGAAAAGAATTAGAAATTAGAACAATGGACAATTAAGCATTATTAGCAGAATAAAACGCTGCAATCCATAAGAATATTAAAACATGAAAACCCATCTCTGATGCAATATTTACAGGAAACAATCTGCTCAAAATTCATCCAAATGTCTCGTGTTACACACACTTCCTGCAGTTATTGTGTTCACTATTTGGGTTAATTGTACAGTTTATCAGTTGTTCTGTGCTTTTATTGTTATGCATTAAATATATTATGAGATATCCATAAAATATGGGGTCGTCAGTTTAGTCAATGATAGAAAAGAGGTCCTTTATAATGCAAAAGGCTGGGAAACACTGTTTGTAGTGTCCTACATGCAGTGACGCTCCGGGACAGTAGGGGGCCGTGTGCAATTTAAACGCTGGTTGCAATGCGCGAGAATCATTAAAAGAGGAAGCAGCAGGAAAAACTGGACAGTCGCTCGTCTAATTCTCCAACAAGGTTCGTTTATTTACAAAGAAATACGTATAATTGACCACGAGTTATCTAGTGTGTATTTGTGTTTTTAAAACGTGCATGTTTGCACTGCTGGAAGGGCTCGCGTGCAGTTATCTTAACAGGAAGTAGCAGCTAGTTAGCATGTTTGGCTAGGTAGCTAACAGCTCGGTAGCGACGATCAGCTGTTGTGTTTGAAACGCTCAACCTGGGCATTAGTAGAAGACAGCAGACGTCTTGTATTAGTAAAATGCTTTTATAATGTGTAAATTGTATTTGTTGTGCGACAAATCCCGTGAATTTGCTGTAGGGAGTAAAAAGTAGCCCCACATTTAATGTAAGAAACGTCACCATGGAGAAGTGTATCAAAGTGGGATTATTGTAATGCAATTTATGGTAAATTAGTGAGTTGATTGATTAGTTGATCAACAGAAAATTAGTTGACAATAACTTTCCTAAGAGATGAGTCAGAACTCACCCAGAAATATGTCAAATATTGATGATGCATGTTTGGTTAAATGTGACGCCTGGGAGCTACACTGACTGATTTTATGTCGACTATATTCTAGCCAGTGTTGCAAAATTAAACCCATATGTATTTAAATTGTATTTTATTTTTTTAAATTACACATCAGAGCTCTTCGTTCCAAACGCAACTTACAGGTTCTTGAACTTTTGGTGGCAGGCCCGACAGCATCATTATATCAGGAGCCCTGGTTGGGAGTCACTGTCATTGGTCATATACATGAATTGTGCAGATATTTGTGCCAATATAAATGTATATGTGCTAGGGATGGGACAATAATACATTTTATCATGGATCGCAATTTAAAAAAAAGACACTTACAATAAGTTGATCGTGGTGAATTTCCATTAACGGGACAATAGTGAATATCATGAATTGACTGCAGTTTACTACAGTGTCCTATCTATGATGCAATGAAAATATTTGTTGATAAAAGTCGTAATATTAAGAGGAAAAAAGTCACAATTTTATGAGAAAAAAATTGTAATATTTCGAGAAAAAGTCATAATATTTTGAGAAAAAATAGTAATATTAAGAGAAAAAAGTCACAATTTTATGAGAACATTTTTTTAATATTTTGAGAAAAAAATTTTAATGTTTAGAGAGAAAACTCACAATGTTATGAGGAAAAGAAAACATAATATTTTGAGGAAAAAACTCAATTTTACGAGAAAAAAAAATCCTAATATTTCGAGAAGAGAGTCGTAATGTTTAAAGACAAAAAAAAAGTAAGGTAAAGTGATTCCAGTGTGTTTTAAGAGTTTTAAACATATTTTGTTGATTATCGGGATAAAATTGTATAGCAATTATTTTGGCCAGGATAATCGTGACATGAAATTGTCATATCGTCCCATGCCTAATATGTGCAGAAATATGTGCTACAGATCATATTTTAATTTCCATCAAAAATGCTCAACAACAGAAAAACTTGTTTAAATCTACGTACACATGTATCCAGTAACAACACTATTTCTCAATGATCTTATGTGTGTGCGTCAGTAGATACTAACCTGTGGACTACCGTCACTCTCCAACAGAAAATGGACACGCGGTTCACTCGAGGGAAATCCAACATCTTGGAGCGACCTTTAACCCGGCCCAAGACGGAGGTCAGCGTGAGTGCTTTTGCCCTGCTGTTCTCGGAGATGGTGCAGTACTGTCAGAGCCGCGTGTACTCCGTGTCGGAGCTGCAGACGCGCCTGGCGGACATGGGCCAGAGCGTGGGAGCCAGCATGCTGGACGTGCTGGTGCTGAGGGAGAAGAACGGGAAGAGAGAGACCAAAGTGCTGAACATGCTGCTCTTCATCAAGGTTAGCAAATGTAAAATACGACCGCAGGGCTGAGTACCCAACTTCCATACTTTTAGGCCTCCGGGTTGAATTGCATCGACACTATCGAGTATCGAAAAATGCCTCGTCATTCAATACCTGCAGCATGCTTGTTTTTATTACATATTATTTATTATTCTATTACACTTTTTTTTCTCATAAATTTGACTTTTTTTCTTGAAACATTCCGACTTTTTTTCTCATGAACTTGTCTTCTTTTTTCCGAAATATTATGACTTTTTTCTTGAAACATTACGACTTTGTTCTTGAAACATTACGACTTTTTACTCGAAACATTACGACTTTGTTCTTGAAACATTACAACTTTTTACTCGAAACATTACGACTTCTTTCTCGAAACATTGCACCTTTTTTCTGTAAACATTACAACTTTTTTCTCAAAACTTTACAATTTTCTTCTCAAAACATTAAAATTTGTGAGGATATTCACAATTATACAGATAATGAAAATTCACCACGATCAACTTGACAGTTTTTTTATCGCAATCCATGATAAAATCCATTATTGTCCCATCCCTACTCGTGTGTGTGTTGTATTTTAAGAGGCTTTACTACAGTGCGTAAAACAGCTGAAAAATAAAAACAAAGATTTGTACTGTAATGTAATTTATTTTTGTTAAAATGGATTTCATGAAATTGGTATCGAATATCGTTCAGTAACCGGTATCGAAGTCAAGGTATCAGTACTAGGCTTGGGCGGTATCACGGTATTACAGTATCAC
>JAOVVB010272298.1:0-18037 GCA_028570985.1 Heterobranchus longifilis | reverse complement strand
GAGAACACATTCCTTGTATGTAAAGATGTACTTGGCAAATAAAGAATTCTCATTCTCATTCTCATTCTCATTCTCATTCTCATTTAAAGCAGCCATGTTACCTTTCTGGCCTATGCAGAGATTTCCACTTCCACCATCCAGACTGTGGAGAGGCCAAACAAAACATATTGAAGGTCAGTTAACATGATAAATATTACAATAAACTATTGAAAAACATCAGCACACCTGAACATGTTACCAGAATGTGTCTGGTAATAACGCACCTTTTATACACAGCAGAGGTGAGCGGCTGCACAATAACACTCATGCAAGCCCCCACAGATTCAAATTCAAACCACAACCAGCAGCAGCTGGCACGAACGGTTCAGCAAATATGAGCATTCAGAATTTAGTTTGTTCTGTTTTTGTTTTTCAAATTTTACCAGCCACTCAATAGCTTATCATTGTTTTTTCACAGGTGTCACAGGTGTTACTTATTTGTCCCTCACTAGTTCAGAGGCTGTTGCACCAGATGTTGCCGTTACTCTAATAAGCCACCAGGTGGTGCTAGAGTCCCTGAGACCGCCTGACACCCTGCAGTGACGGTGTGTGGCATCACACAGACAGAACAGGAAAATGGGCAGACACTGAAACAGCAAAGTGTCTGTAATTGTCACAACTTCTATAGTTAGGCTGTGAGAGGATTTAAACATGTGAGCAGTTGCTTAATGGAGCCACTGAAGTCTGAACCACACTGTCGTGGTTGACTGCAGGGTGTGCAGATTGTCTGGTCAGATGGGGGTAAAAGGCTTACTGAACTGTGAGATGGAAACAACAGTTTTTTTTAGGATTTGCACAACAGAGCATGTGAACAAAATTCTTGATACAAAGGGGAAAACTGAGCCTAAATCTGAAATGAAAAACGGCTGTGTTTACACATAAAACATCCACTGAAAAGCAACTGTGAATGATCTCGCTTTTACAACAGGCTGCAACAATACAGCTATAGTAACAAAACAGTCTCCACCCAAGGTCCACTTACTTCTATGTTCACTGTGGTCACTCAGTCTGTAAATGTTCAAACTTGGTTGACAGATTGATTGACTTTGGATTTGTTTGAAGTGTGGGCCCAAAATTAGTCAAGTAATATGTCAGCGCTGGAGGAAGGTCTGGCTCCAGCGCGTTTTCACTCGGGTATAAGGGGGAAAAAATACTCGCTGGCTTGTCTCTGGGACAGGCCGAGGGGGCCACAGGGTCAGGGGCCCTGACTCACAAAATGTTGCTGAAAAAAACGATCACAAAGAGATGCTAAATGACCGCAAAAAACGACTACAGGTAACCCAAAATGACTATAAGAGATGGAAAACAACCTCAGAGAAAGATGTTAAATGACTAGATGCAAAACAATCATTGAGATGGAAAATGACTGTAAAGACAAAATAACCACTAAATGGCCACAAAGATGCAAAAATGATCAACAATAGATGCAAAACCACCACAGAGAGATGCAAACTTATTAAAAATAGATGCAAAATGACTACAAATTGACACAAAATTACTTATAGTAGACTGAGACTTTTTGACTTTGGTTGTCTTGTTGTAGATGGGGTGATAGGCCTCTTACAAGTCTCTGCCCAGGGGCCCATATTTCTCATAATCCACCCAAGTCCTGATTTAATGTATAAATTAATGAAGTTAATCTGAGAGACAATCATGATTTGAGAGTTTTGAACCTCCTGGCTTCCTTTCAACTCAATCTATGAACAAACATTTAATTAAACACTGAATCACCTTACCTCTACTGCATACTGCAATGAGCTCTGTGCCATTTGTCTGCAGCGCCCCCGGTGGTGTAGCCAGGTGGTGCAGGAAGCAGAGGTTGTCTGCGTCGATACAAAAGAGGACAATGATGATGTTAAAGTGAAACACAGGAACAGGCAAGTCCCAGAGGTCCAACACTGGGGAGACAACATAGACTCTATACATTGTTTGATTTTCCACGATTCATGTGCTTTTTAGTCCATAATTAGAAGTATAACATTTAGCACTAGAGTTTGGCACTGTATAAAACTATACTACATAGTATAGTAGTATAACTACAAATTTAAATCTTTAAAATAATTCTGGTGCATTTCTTTCTCTCGACTTCGGTCTTTCTGCTGTGAAAATGGATTTGGTTCTTTACACACTTTGAGTAACGGAGTCACAATCCAGTTCACTGGCAACTAAATCACATCATAATATTCATAATTGCATGATGCATTATTTTTTGGGGGGACCCACTTGAGCGAATGATGAGATTATTATTGATAGTTAATTAATGTGCACGAGAGGAAAGAGAACCATGACAGGAAGGTAGGAATCATATGAAAGAATCTGTTACATTTAGGGTGAAATATGTGAAATATTATGTTTTTTTATAGAATTAATTGTAATAACTGTGGTACAGAAAAAAGAAAAGGCATGCAATACACCACAAAAATCATCATAATACACTTTTGGTTGTTGTGATAAAGAAGAACTTTTAATCTTGTATGTACAGTATGTACAATGTGGAGTTCTTGGACATTCAGTAAAGCCAAGTTTCAGTGCAGAACAACCTTTAACAGATATATACTATATCTACTATGATGCAACACCGCTCCAGAGACGCATCTGAACAAGAGGTGCTGCTCAGAAGCGTCTGTGCTGAGAAAGAGGAAAACCACACCAGAGTGACCACATTTAAAGTCAACACACAAACTAGAAATGTATCATTCGCTTACATGTTTCATTGTCTTATAGACGCCATCATGCGTTCACACAGAGCGTTAAATCATTAACGTCCTGATTCTATCGCCGCTGTACCTTCTCATTCACTTTTATAGCAAAAGCCGTGAAATCTTTGATGAAAACAACAAAAAAAAGAGAGACACTTAAATTAAAGACGAGCCTTAAAATATAAATCTAATAGATTCTGCAGCATGGAGACAATGCAAAATGTTACATTTAGTAAAACATAAGTTTTGTGTCCACTGAAACACTGATTTTTATTTTTATTTTAGTTTCTGATGTATATTACCATCATTAAGTAAAATCACTAATTATATTATATTATAAACCTGGGGAATATGAGGGTGATATTTTTGGAAGACCACTGAGAATTTCTGAATTTCTGATTGTGTGGAACTCCTCTGAAAATACTCCCACACATCTATTTGCTGCACCTGATGTGATGTTTCTCACCTGAAACATGGAAACCTTTTTAACTTCTGTCACTGTATAACTGTACCTTATTATATGGCTAATGCATTTTTAATAGATTTTAAGAGATTTGGGGCTTCAAAGAAAGTCAATGTTCCTATTTTATTGTATATGATGTTTATTCTGATGCAATTTTATTGCAAACTATTTTGCATTAAAAGCTCAACTTTTGCTTGGACCATGATGTAAAAGCATGAAAAACTTAAGTATGTGTAAGAGGAATGCCAGTGTATGTGCTGAAAAACCTTGAAAAATAATCAACGTAGTAAGGGTTTATTTCCTTTTCTTTGGCTTAAACGACCAGGCGGCAGTTCCGCTTTTGAAAAATAAACAGCTTGTAGCAGAATAAAACTAAGGGGGAAAAGAAGCACACACACACATTGGCTCTTTAAATTAAATCAAATCCAGTGAGTGTTGTCTCAGCATCTCTCTGTGTGTGCTGAGAGGGAGTGAGACCTGCAACAAAGTGGAGTCCTCAAAACCAGCATCACTTTTACATCCAGACTCCACAATTCTGACGAGGCGAACTCCCTCACTGGTTTCTTGTAGCCATTTTGTAGGTTTGGTTTCCTCCTCTCTCTCTCTCTCTCTCTCTCCCTCTCTCCCTCTCTCTCTCTCTCTCTGAGTGTTTGTCTCAGATGATTTCCAGAACGTCACAGGGCACGTAGCCTCTCTTCTTTCCACTCGCCACTCTGATGAAGCCGCTGTGTTCGCCCTCACTGCTCACACAGATCTGAGGCAAAAAAAAAAGAAACGTTACTTTAATGTGAACACTACTGAAATTAGAAAGTACAGTTGACAAGTGAAGCCAAACATAGTACAAAACATTTGGTCAAATATTTCAATATATGCAAGTAATGGATGGTAGGACACAATATGTGACCCAAAGGACAAGTCTATATATAGACCTCAATGTTGTTGTCAGACTTCATACTAAATACACTATATAGACAAAAGTATACAGACAGCCCTACTGACATACTTTTGGACATGTAGTTAGTCAGTTTAGTTGCTCGTGGTCTAGGTCTGGCCTGCATTTACATTGGTCAGTTTTCATGCTGATTTTAAAGTCTCATATCACAAAATCTGTATGCTGTATTACCCAGCTAGAGTAGATAATTGCTTAATTTATTCTAATTAATACATTTAAAGGTGATGATGATGATGAGAGATCCAAAACTGATGGTGTTTTTGTTTTTTTATAATCCAACTTTTCTTTCGTTCCAACTCCTAATTTTACTTGTTGACCCTCATGATGGACCAGAACACATTGTATTTGCATGTTTGCTCCAAGTACAAAAATCTCCCTCTGGGTTTGTGCGTCTGGAAAAAAAAAAAGGCAGAGGGTCACAGACTCATCTTGTTTTCTGTGGTTTCATCTCCACTGGGGGTTGCTTACTTTTAAGTCTCCTCTGAGTCCCAATATGCCCTGGAAACCATTGTGGGAAAAAAAGGGGGGGCTGATCTAAGTACAGCCATTATGCCAGAATGCTAATGGTAACTCCTGAGAGGGATCCTTTATCAGACAACTCCAGTCGAGCTTTTCAGTGAATAAGTGTATGCGAGGGAAGAGTCGCTGGAGGTAAGAGGCGAAGTGGGAGCTGCAGGAGGGTAATAAGATGTCTAAAGAGCTGCTGGGTAATGTGAATCTGATGCGCTTTAATGGCCGGGGTGTGATCGTGAATTAGACGCAGGTGTAATGTGGAAGTTTTGACATCCACGATAAAGGTCATTGCTTTCTCCAAGCCGTGACGACGAGGACGTCCATGCGATCGACCCTGCTAATGTTTGGACTAAATGAATCCTTCACGTGTCTGCGGCTCCAAAGGCAGGCGATTAACCTTCAGAGTTTATTTTCTGCAATGATCCAAAATCCAATTAAAAAATCTCATAGGCTTTTTGACGAGGGAACCCATGGCTTCCCTTCGGCTCCCTATAATCATCATCATCATCCTCATCATCATCAGGTTTACCTGTCCCTCCTTCAGGGTGATCTGTCCTTGTTCCTTACAGCCGATGAACGTCCTGTTACACCTGAACACTTGATCCTCAACTCGCAGCCGATGAGCAAAGGCTGCTGGGAAGAAACCGATCCTGTCCTCAATTACCCCCTGAAAAAAAAAAAAAAAATCATCAAACATGAAAACAGCTGACACATGGGAGAGCTGCACAGTACGTAAGAGGATTACAAACCCAGTGATTAGATAAAATCCTTGAAAAAAACGACATGGGTTCTGTTAGTTACAGTACATGAAACCTGTATACAGATTTATTTTAGATAATACCTGGTACATATCTAAAGAAGATATATGTCTTCTCCTTCAGTACCTATACATCATTCTGTATGCAGGTGTTACATCAGGTAACATATCCATTGTACAAAGACCAAACAGGCCAGATGCCTCTGTTTATCTACAGCCTGTAGAGAACAGCAACAGAGTTAAAATGCGTGATGAGTTTCTTCATGGTCTGCTGGCAGCTGGCAGCTTCTGTCTGTATAGTCACGTTTTGGCCCTTTTGTCTCTCTAATTTATCTGTCATGCAGTTGTGTCCTGAGGCAGCCTGTTGCCTCGCTCCTATAATTTACAGCTCCACTTCCTGTAATTTATCCATCCATTTCTTATGTGGGCATTTCTGCGGAAAACACACATTATATGTAAACTGGACGACAAAAGTTTGCAAACATTATCTTGGAATTTTTCCATCTTGGAAGGTTAATCATAATGATGAACAAAGAAAAAGATTTAGATGTTACTACTGTAATATGTTGGTTTTGTACCGACCTTCCACCAGTCGTCATTGGAGTCGTCAGCCAATAAGATTCTGTCTCCCGCTCTGCAATATACAGCAAAACAACGGAGAAATTACTGAAAAAGGAAAACAATTTCTCTTCTTATCTGCATGGTCTGATGACTCAATGTACATTTTAACACAGAGCCTCTCTACAAAGCTGGCCATAATGACCCACCTTAGTGCTTTAGTGCTTTAATGGAACATTTTTGGCATTTCTGGTTTTTTTTATTAGATAGTGAGAGAGGCAGACAGGAAAAGCAGGATAGAGAGCGGAAGACCTGCAGCAAAGGGTTTTAAAATGAGTCAACCGGAAAGATTAAAAAGTAATCTGGAGATTTTCAACCAACTCACAGAGTTAGCATTCATCAGCTACGGCTGCCAAAATCTACTAGCGACAGTCGTCATTTTAACTAACAAAATCAACAGTCATTGGCTAGAAATTCGAAGCCTGTTTTTATTTATTTCTATGTCAAATTGTTATTTCATCCCCAAAATGATCATTTGTATTACTTAGCCTATGTTACATTGAATTTGTGAAGAAAACTTTTTTTTCCTCACATGCCTCCATGATGAATGAAGAATCCAAAAAACTGAGACAATTCTTGCAGAATTGAAGTAATAGGAGGCCTCGTTAAAACTATATCAAAACATCCGTTTACAAACTCTCACACAATTCGTGCAGAATAATCCAAGTCTCATTTATCCAGTATGCTCAGTACTTCCCAAACACATACATTTTCACTTAAACTGTACTATTTAATACATAAACAGTCCCCTGCTTGTGCAGGCGTGCTACTCCTCTGACAAGTACATAACGAGTTTGAGAATTACTGAGCATACAACTGGATAAGTGACAGTTTGTAAACAGATGTTTTGATATAGTTTTACTGCCCCCATTACTTCAATTAACCAAAAATGTCCCAGTTTTTGGATTCTTCATTCACTGTGGAGGCACACAAGAAAAACTAAGTTTTCTTCACGATTTCAAGGTAACACAGGATGAGTAATTGATGTATAAATGATCATTTTGGGGGTTAAGTATTCCTTTACGCCTGTTTGCTGTGAGTAATTCTTCTTTGTCCAGGAAACTCGTGAATCATTTTACCCCATCGCCGAATGCACCATAATTACTAGCATCTGTTCAAAGCCGTCGGCTAAATTTGACCAATAAAAATCAAAAGGGCCAACACAGTTGAGCCAAATATTGGTTAACGTAATTTCCCACTTTCTTCCTCTTGTGGTTCAGTTACAACACTCAAGCTGTCTTTTGCTTGGCAACGCTCACCATGACGTGTGAAACATCACAGCACCCGGCGTTGTAAAAACTTCTACGGTGAAAACAAAGCAGACACGTTGTTTCAATGAATAACAGGAAATGCACCGTGTGAGCAGCAAAATCAGCTTAATTATGAAACATGAGTCATGAAAGCGACATCATTGTCCACTAAATAACCAATAAGAACTGTGGGCTTTCTGATTCTGTATTCTAAAAATGCAGAACTCATCATCATTACAATCACCACGTCGTCGAAGGTAATCATGTAATCAGAGCATGAGCACTGAAACTAATCACAAACCTGATTTTGTCACTAAAACTGAATCTTTTGATTAAAGATTCCATTTTTCCCTCCATTTGTGTTTTATGTATTAACATTTGATGTATCGATCACTGTGTGCAGCGAAACCCCCCCGAGGAGGAAAAACACTGATGTAGGCTTTCATAAGAGAATACATTTGAAAACAAAGCATGGTGAACTTTGTGCCGTACAGCAGGTTATCAGCGGACAGGGGAGTCCACGGGAAAAAGTCTATGAATTTTAAATTACGCCTGACGATTGAAGTTTTTCTCCACCAAAGAGCGTGCGCTCGTGCATGCGTGCGTGCGTGCACAAGACAAAGAGGGAGAGAACAAGTGCACTCTCATATCCTTAAAGCCTGTCAGGATTTCTGTAAGAAGCAGGAGCAAATGGATACTTAGGCTGAAGGACTGCTCATGATGAATGCTCTCTTCCTGAGGGTCTATTTCAAAGCGTGTTGCAGATGACGCCGTATCAATCACGGTTAAGGAATGGGATAGAATCTGTAGCCTGAGTTTCACATTGTATTGGAGATAAGACATGTACTACATGTATTTTATTTATTTATTGGTCATTTCAGTATCTCTTCCATCTATACTTCAACAGAAAAATAGATGGGATATAATACAAAATAATAACTATATAAGATCCAATTATAATTGTATATCTTAAATTTAAAATGTTGTCTGTACACATCGATATGGTGGTAATGAGTTTCCCATTGGGGATTAATAAAGTTTTCTAATCTAATCTAATCTAATCATCATTGCTTACAACGGGAGGCTGACGTGTTTCATAAAGCTTTCTTTCATTGTTCAAGTACTACCTTTGTTTTCTCTCCATATTCTCAGTTGAATTGGTATTTGCATATTGGCCAGTACAAATGGAACATCCCATCCTTTTACCAAAATAAAATATGTTTTTTCTACCAGCATTCAAAAATAATAAATCTCATGTTAGCCACTGGCACAATGTCTACCCCTCATGGGAGCTATCAATGGACTTCTAAATGGACTTTCCAAAGACTCTCGGGATAAATCAAAGAAGACATGAGATTGACTGATATTAATAGACCATGATCATGGCACACACACACACACACACAGGTATTATTATTATTAATGAGGCCACTCCAGAGAAATACATCTTTGAGGACCATTACCTACAAAGAGGAAGCTAATTAGTTCCTTTGGTAAATCTGTTCTTGTATACTTTGACTTCTGGTGCTCTGAATACTGTGATTATATAAGATAAAACACAGACACACGCACACACACACACACACACACACACACACACACACACACTAATTAACAGACAACTGAATTTCCTGGCACAGAAGGTTTAAATCAGATTTCGCAGTGAATTTGAATCATGTCTCAGCCTATTTGTTTATTTAGTTTTTTCTTTTCCTCTGGGCATTTTGACCAGTAACTCAAATGTATCAAAAGAGATCACCGCAAGCATCAGAGTCAATCAGCTTTATTTCATCTGCACTGCTCAGTGACAGACTGAGTACAGGTCACTTTATTTGTACCCGTAGGTAGACTTGTACACTTATACACTAATATTCCACTATTATTCAGAATATGACAATATTCTGAATTTGATACAGGTCATGCAAACAGCATATTCTGTTTGGATATTCCAAAAAAAGGCCTTGAGACGTGGGATATGTCGGTATTATTGAGGTTTTAGGACACACCTACGAGGGTTCTGTCATGGCTGGAGCCGTGATTATGAAAAGTGGATATCAACAGGTTGTTGTTTCTGCTCAAATTTTAAGGTGGTTGAAGGAATGAAAGAAGGAGGATGTCCTCCACCTCCAAATCCTATTTTGCACAGCTGCATGTAAACCGGAATATTAGTGGAATATTAATTTTCATTAGCCATGTAAACAGCTTAGTAGGAATAGTTGGATTAAGGGCAAACACCAGAATATTGTGTGCATGTAAACGCAGTCAGAAAGCGTGATTTCTTGATTAGAGTGACGTGTGTAAACTGACCTCATCTCCAGGTCATGGCTGTCTTGGGGAGTGAAGCTGAACAAGGCCACGTAGGTGTTGAGTTTAAGGACATCTTTCTGCAGCTGGATCTGCTCCAACTAGACAACAAACACACAGATTCGGTTTTCAAGAAATCTCAGGAGAAAAAAAAAAACGTGTCTGACAAGTTAAACAAAGCTGATAGTCACGCAAATACAATACAACACCATATTCTCTATTGTCTCTTTTCTTGCAGTCGTATCTTAAAATAGTCTTTTGGCATTCACACAGGCAGGAGAAGCCCTTGTTTACAGAACACTGATGGACCGGGGAGCCGCTTAAGTTGTGGTAGCAATCTGTTCCTTTTAATCCACCGTCAACATGAGTGGGAGCTGCAGGATCGGGTCTTGATGAACGCTCAGGAAGTTAAAACAGGACAGGGTTGTGGGTGGAGAGGAAGTTGTCACAGAGGTGTTTGCACAATTAGCAGAGAGATGCACCGCCATTCTGGCGCTCTTCACACCTGCTCAGAAAACTGGTGGGCGTTTTCTTGTTTCATCACCAATACCTTGAATCTGAATCCTTTCCTTGAAATCCCTCCAAATGATAAGCTGCTCCTGCATAATGCCTGGAGGGAAATGTTGCCAAAAGATATGAGAATGCCTTTTTAAGACACAATATTGGAGGCTTTGCCATCCTTGTGGTGCTGCATAGTTAATGAAGAGAAGTGTTTCTGGTCTTTCGTGGCTCCCCGAGCGGCAGCATCCATGTAGCAAGCAAGCAGGCAAAGTTTATTTCCATGTGGACGGGCAATGTGTCTGACGGATGAGTTGAGTTAACTGCAGCCACGAGGCAAACTGCCTCTGTGGCCTCTGGGTGAAAACAACAACATCAAGCAGTGGCAATCCATTACAGCTAACTAAGAGCTGCTCACTGGCCTTGAGAGGCTCTTGATGCTGTGGGACACTGAACGAGAGGTCGGGCAGATCGAGACAACAGCAGCCTCCTTTGTAACCGAGTTATGGGAAAAGAAGAGCAGTGTGCATTGCTTTAATTCTGCAGTAACTGATTTTAGGGAAGTAAAACAACCTGTGAACACAACTTTTTATGGTCAACATTAGGGATGCACCGATATATCGGTCGAACATCGGTATCGGCCGATATTCGCCCAGAATTTCACAACAGGTGTATCCCTAGTGAACGTAACAGTAGCCTATTTACATATCTAGCAGACAGAGAAATGTTGTCTTTAAAGGTTCAGTGTGTAGGATTTAGTGACATCTAAAAATCTTCCTGTATGTCAAGCGTGTAGGAGAACTATGATGGCAGACGCAAAAACGTCCAGCCCATGTTTGGTTTGTTTCTGCTGTAGAAACATGGCAGACTCTGAAAGAGGACACGCTCCACATGTAGACATAAACGGCTCATTCTAAGGTAACAAAAACACAATTATACACTAAAGAAAACATACTTATTAATATTATATTCTATGAAGCTTTTGGAAATGTTTGATATATGTTGTTATTTATAATTGTTTTTATTCTTCTTGTTGTTATCCATTTTATTGTTTTTACTGTGCTTATGTCGCTTGGCCTTGTTCTCATTTTATCTGCCTTGTCTGATTTTCTTTTCTTCTGTAAAGCACTTTGTAACATTGTTATTCAAGTTGATTTCTGCCAGTAGAGCTACATCTACATAGATCTAAATCTTAAATAAATAAATTCTACACACTAGTCCTTTAATTTGACATCATGTTTCTCAACTCCTGAGAATCTATATCTTGTTATATAGCAGCTAAATGCTCCATTATATACACTAACTACACATAATCATTTGATCTGTTGTTTTATAAAAAATATTGATTAGTGCCGCTTTAAGAGCTAATTTCTGCACTTTATATGTTTGTATTGTTGTGGTTTATTGTTTTTGTCTGATGTTACATGGCAGGAACATGTATCTGTTTCTTTCTGTAATATCTTGTTTTAGTGTTACATGTTAGGGACTATGGATGAAAATTAGCAGCCTTGCTAACTCCGGCATATTTACACTGCATTCCTCAACTCTACTGCATGTAGTTTTGATTGCTGTGTTCATGAGTATGCACTGTCCCTCCCAAATAAACAAAACCAAAAAAAAAGCTAAATTTTGGAACCGGTTCTGAGTGGAAACCGGTTCTCGATGTCCAACCTTCCCTGGCGGAGACGAACAATTTCAGGCATAAGCTCGCCACACATCTGGTTCTACTTGTGACTTTCTCTCTTAATCATTACCACACTCCCCTCCTCTCACACTCACACACACTCACACACACTCACACACACAGTCCCTTTCTCTAAGCCTCAGGCTCAACCCACATTCCACATTCATTACATTAGCTTGATTTTCTGCAGAATCTCTTGCATTTAGTGAAAAATCTACAAAGCACCTCTCTACTCATTCACTGATGCACCTCCAGTCTTAAAATACTGCCCATGTGATCCACTACTTCCCACTTTTTACGCTACGGATACCTGCCAACAATCACCCACAGCAGTAGTAAGCTAGGAAAGCAACAATTCAGCACTGGTGACGGTACACTTATGTGTCAAAAAGCATTTGAACTTTTCCTGACGAGACATGGCAATAAAGATTATGCACAACAAGATTGCACAATGGATCTGACTGTGCTTGGGTGCCAGAACATGTCCAGAGGAGGAAAGTGTAATGAAAACCACAACCGGATGGGTTAGTTTTGTAGCAGCAGACAACCTGATGAGTGGATCCCTTTTAAAACTATACCCCATTACATAACACTGTACACTTCAGGTGTAAAGGTCTAAAAACACATGGAGTTAACTACTCTGCCATAGGATTATGTATTGTTACAGAGACCCAGAGGGAAATATTCATCTGTCAGTCATCCAGAGGGGTCACAGTTCAGAGCACAACACGCCTGAGGCTGGTCAATTCATGCACCCTTCAAAGTAAACTTCAGCAGGGTGAAAGTTTGCATGAAATGCTCCTGTGTTTGTACTTTATACGGGTCACCCTGCTACCACACATGGAAAATGACGTACACACACTTATTATAATACCCACTGGTGGAAGAAGTACTCAGATCTTTTACTTAAGTAAAAGTAGCAATACCACAGTGTAGAAATACTCAGGAATCCCCTAATTGTTCACACCATGGATGTCACAACTTGTTGGATCCATTCAGAGATGACTCTGTTTGTACAGACAAACAAAACCTAGTTTTGTGTTTACATTTGTACTTATTTGTAGGTGAAATGATGAAAAACAAATACGTTTAAACCCTTAAGGCACTTTCACAAGATCAGAGCGAAAACCGTGAGGTAGGGCGCAGAAGCAAAGCACATCACAGGTCTACGTCATCATTGCTTCTGGCTTCTGGCTGCGGTCAGCCATTATCTCATGCACTTTGAAAGGTCGGCGCAACTCGGTCACAGTTGATTCAGAAACTGTGCCTTTAAACGAGCCGTCAGGACTTCTGTGAAGTTGTGATGTCACAACTATACTATTACATCGGTAGAAAGTGCTGCTATAGTGCCGTTAGAGTCATTCCCCGGCTGCAATGACGGTGCAGAGACGCAGACTTTAAAGACGATGGCGGAGGAGTTAGTGTCAAAGTGAAAAGCAAAAGTGAAGAATCAGATCATTTATATCATATAGCTTCATCGTTTATAATAGATTATCAGTGTGTTTTCTTGCAAGATTCACTCGCGGCTTGCAGACCAATTGGCTCTGTGCATATAACTGTAGTCTGCTGACTTCTTAACATCATATTTATATACAGTCTGTGGTTAACATCACATACAGTCTGTGGTTAACATCACATACAGTCTGTGGTTAACATCACATACAGTCTGTGGTTAACATGGGCACAGAAGGGAATCGGGCAGCGCCGAGGAGCACTTCTGCCTCGCGCCTGAAACTGGTCTGTTCTCGCAATACCAGACAATCGAAGAACTCCGCCTACCAATCGTCTGGAGACTTCTAGTCTGGCTGGGTATGTAGTGTCGGCATAAAGCCTTATACTTCCGCCGGGAGGAGACCCCGGCCGGAGGATGTCCCTCCTTCCTTCCGTGTGGTTCTCAAAGATCCTTCGCTGCAGCCGGGGCGTAGCGCCGCCCAAGACGATCGTGATTGGTTTAAAGAAATATGAACAGGCCAGGGAGTTGTTTCCACTATACCAGATTGAATGCTGTTCAATCCAGACCGCCCCCCCCCAGCGCGGACACAGTGCTGTGGAGATAGGGCTGGCTACACGAGACTAGGAGACTTCTAATGCCAGGTAGTTACTTGGACGCCAGCAAGAACAGCCGGTAACAAAGTAGCACTCCTTATATTTTGGCAAAGGACACGCCTTACCAGAAATGGTCCGTCCTGTAATGTCCTCCAAAGCAGATGTATAGTCCGGCCGGACGGATGAATCACGTCCTAATAAAAGATTGTTTGCTTCTATGCGAGGAACATGTTTCGCCGCAAACGTGACAACCATCAACAAACTTTGAAGGAGTTTTCTCTGCGACTGCAACTGAGCCATGCCATAATACACGTGTCACTGGTACGACATTGTTTACAGCAACACAACTTCTGCACGCCTCCGCCCCCGATATGAAGGACCGCCCTAAAGATTTTGGATTGGTTCTGCAATGCAGGTTTTTTTTTTTTTTTAACTCTCTAATTGTTACCACCTAGTTTTAGTAATGAAACCTGGGAGAATGTCCTCAGTCTCTAATTGAGCGAAGCGTCTAGAAACCGGTGGCTGCCAAAATGAGCCGTGCAGCAAATGCTCGACCGGACAGGCACAGCCATCCGTGGCACGTTTGCGGTGTACTCACCGTGGCATCCCTAAACACTGACCAATCAGAGCAGACTTGGCATTTGTGGTTGGGGGGGCTTAAAGAGACATACACTAAAACGTTACGTTTCAGACAGAGAATGAATACAGGCATATTCAGACAGACAGTATGAGAAAAATAGTGTTTTTTGAACATTAAAGCATGTAAACATGTTCTAGTAGAAACCCAGCATACTAGTATGAACCTAAAAATGAGCATAACATGGGACCTTTAAGTACAGTGCATGAGTAAATGTACATAGTTACTTTTCAGTGTAAATAGACAACAAGCTGTTGTATGTTAGGACAATGGGGAGTGCACGGGAGGCAGCGCGTGTGGCTGTCGTGTGATCCTTCCATTGAGCTCTGACCCTCAAAAAGAGAGAGCCAGCATGTGTAACTCATTCAGCCCTGTGCCCGATAGATAACACACATTAGGCCGCGGTTAAATGCACTCTAAGTGGAAAATCAAAGCTGAAGATCAACCTCTCCGCTCCGTGTCTATAAAGCTGACGGCTCTGGCTCCGTGCCGACCCCCAGAGAGTGACCCGGAGCGACGGGCTGTCATACAGCACAGCACCGGGCGGTTCAGCCTCACTGACTTCACTCATGAATGTAAAAATAGCGCCAGCCAGCATCACGCCACGGTGAATGAAACCACGTCGGTTGAAAACGGCCAGATTATTTAAATCGTGTGGTAATGAGGGGAAATACATCACAGCGGAAGACGCGGAGATAATTACAGGATAAACTGGTTAAGCTAATGGGGGAGCGGAGCTAGCTAATTTACAACTTAAGCTAGTCATTCAGCTCAGCACAAGTTGAGATGGAGAAGAAGAAGAAATGAGCCTTTTATATTCAGCAGCAGCCTCTTTGTCTCGACGGTTAGTCCGCCACACGCGCGCTCACTCACCGGGGTTGTGTACGGAGGTTCGGCGGAGTCCGGTGGAGGCTCGGTGCCGCTGTGAGTGAGGGTCTCCCTGGGTGTCCTTGGTCCCGACGATGGCTACACGGTGATCCAGCGGCAGCAGCAGCAGCAGCAGCTCGGGGTACCAACCACGCACACTGCTGGACAACTTCTGGGATGGTGATGATGACACTACAACCAGCGCGCATGCGTAGCAGAGCGTGAGCGGCAGCAGAGGAATCTGATAAAAACGCACGTGCATTGATGGGGAGGGAGGGAGGCAGGCACGCGCGGTTTGATTGGGAAATAACTAGTTACATCATGTAACTAAATTACTGATTAAATTACAAAATAAATTGAATTGCAATCAACACATTACAGTCAGTAACTGGAAATATAGTTTACCAAGATGTGAAAGAGAAAGAAAAAGGGGCGTGCTGGATTTACAACACAAGACCAAATGAGAGCATCACTGTAAAACAATGCAAAATTATTGTTTTATCTCAATTATCTGGTTTTCATAATCATTGGAAGCCAAAATCATTATTGAAAGGTCTGTGGTTAACACAAGCGTCAGAGATTTTCACGTTTTGTTCTAGGACATAAAACACGTGGGGCTGGTGAATTTCGAAGCTTTTACGTGTGTTTAAAAAGGCGGTTGCTAACAAGTGTCTAAATGAGACTACAGAGGTTGTTGAGGACGTTAAACATCACCGTCAGTTTAGTAGTGGTGACGGTGACGTAGGCTGCGAAATGCGACCGTTGGTGTAATTCGCTTATAGCCTAACGTTAGCTTTTTACTTCTGCAGATTGCATTTATGCTTCTAAAATCACAAAAGTGGTGTTCATATGGAGAGATTATCTTAAAGACAAAACGTGTAAGTATAATAAACTTGAGTCTTGCTGCAGGATATCAGTAGACATGGAAAATGTAATTCTGGACTTTCCTGCTGTAGGAGTCTCTAATCAATAGGCCACAGTGCTGCATAATGTTCAAAAGCATCACACACAAAGTGCAGTTTCCAGGCTGCTGTATGTTTCCTACCTGCAGCTTCTCCAGCCCACGCCTGGGTATTTCCCGTATCACATTGTATGAGACGTACAGCTGCTCTGTGTCCTCTGGCAGCTCTGGGATCTGGTCCAGTCCTTTCTCCGGACACTCAACAGCGGTCAGGTTGTGGAGACATTTGCATGTTGGGGGGCAGAGGTTAGACGCCCGCACCACGAGGCTCAGGGAGGCCAGAGCTAAGGCTGCCAACATGGTCGGCTGCAGCTGAAAACAAACGTGGAGCGTTGAAACATCACGGATACTCAACTTGCTTTGCCCGGGGGGCCACTTTTGCAAAATGACAGAAGGCCAGGGGCCAGTTAACAAACAAACACGAATAATATTTATCTGATTAAATGAATAAACATTAAAAAGCCCATGACTCTTTTTTCTTTTTTTAATTCTTTATTTTCAAATTAACTTCTGAAGTGTTTTATAAACCCCCAGAATGATAGTTTTTTTGGTCATTGTATTTAATTAAAAATATTATTTCAAGTTTGCGTTGGTTTTGGAGAACAAGATCTGAAAGAGAATTTAGTAAATTAGGCATCATTTAGTTAAAAATCACATTACAACCAATATATTGTTTCTGTATATCTGGCAGTATTCTCTGTTTGTACCAATATGTAGATTTTATTTTCTTCATTTTGCATGTTGTATTCCTTGAACCATGAAATTGGCGGATTTGTGAAGGCTCCAATTTAGTTGGATAAAATGCGAAATTAACTTTATATTCCTGAAGGAAATGTTTTTAGAATACATTGATGATAATTAGTTGTTCTCTAATATTTTGTTTTTGTAGGCAATGTGTCAATTGCAGCACTTTTTGAAGACATTGGTTATTTACAGGAAATAGTATAAATTACTATTTAATTAGCCTCAAGATTTATATTTTGGGGTTTGGTCCAAAATATTAAAGGTTTATACAGTCGTCTATTCAGTAAATCATTTTAGGTGTTACTCAAATTTTAGTCTTGTAAACTTACCACTGATGAGGCGGCAGTGCTTGAAGTCGTGTTTTGTTGCAGGGTGGTTTTGCTAAAAGCTGAATTTGCAGACTGTCTTTATATGAGAGGATGCCGTGTAAGATATGTCTGTTGCAGACGAAGGTGTGGTTATAAACTAAACTTTCTTCGAATGACAATAACAGTTCAGTCAAACCAATGTGGTAACTGCACGGCACAGTTTCTGTCACACATAGAAACTAAAAATTCCCCACTGACAAACCACATCCGTCAGTCCATCATCAGATGACTTTTCAGAGAAATCGAGACTCAATAAGGAATGAGCGTATTAAAATAATAATAATAATAGCACGTCCTGTTTAAAAAATAAAATAGTCTGATAATACAGACACACACGTCTACTCATACACTTAATGGGTAATCTTATAAATAACCAGGCTGTAAACATGTTTATTGCTGATGCATGGTTGTGTATTTTAACATGGGGGTCTATGGGGAGCCGAAGGGACGACGGGAGCCAACCCGGAAGCTAGCGTCGCCATGGGTTCCCTCGTTAAAAATCCTATGGGATTTTTACATTGGATTCTGGATCATTACAGAAAATAAACTCTGTGGCAAACACAAGTTTAGTTTAACAAGTTTAGATTATCTTGTTTTGTCTTTAAGATAATCTCTCCATATAAACACCACTTTTATG
>JAOVVB010272272.1:0-18038 GCA_028570985.1 Heterobranchus longifilis | reverse complement strand
CATCAAAAAAAAAAGGAAGGTAAAACGCCTCGCGCAGAATACGACGCAGGTTTACGAAAACAATTGGACTTTCGCCAAGTGGGGTCAATGGCCTACCTCTGGGTTTTACTAACACATCTTTCGTGAGTCATGGTATTCTTATATATCTTATATATTTTTATGTAAATATAGGACCTGGCGAAAGGCTTGCTTCAATTTATACGCAGTTTTCATCTCTTTGGAGTAAAATGTTTATTGTCTGGTACAATGTAAATACATTTAAAAGTGGGAGAGTTGAACAGAGTATAAAATAAAAATAAAAAATAAATCATAATTAATACTTATATTTAAAATGTAGATTAAACCTATACGACTCAAAACATTGGCTTCTGGCCGCAAAATCTGCCTGCAAATTTAACAGACTGTCTGATAATGGAAGCATCCGCCGCTGTTAGTGCATTAATATTAATCCTTATCTTTAGGAGCCTGTGCGGCAGTGTCTAGTCTATTACAGTCCTTATGTGACAGTTTGAAATATTGTACAACAGGCCAACACTAAGACTCTGCAGGCTACAGCTGTAATAAATTATTTCATATGCAAAAGTAGGCCAGCAGCTCCAGTCCACCACACCTTCCCTGTGAGGCTCAAAGCTCCGGCCTACAGAGCAGCCTGGAGGGAAACACTGATGGCTGCAGTGTGCAGTCCAATGGAGTTAACACGGATATTTATGTGATTCAACGCCACCTACTGGCGTCCTTCTGCATGACAATGCATGTCAGAAGCTGGAGTCCAGTGAAGGACTTCATGAGCTACTGCACTCAAAATTACATAAACTAAAAAATTATAAGAAATATGAGCACAGGCTTTCATTGTAGTTATCACTGAAGTAGCAGTATCAGATTTAATCCCTCACTGAATATTCTTGCAGGAAATATATATTTCAAATTCAACTCGAGGAATATGGTTTTAATGACAAACTCAAGGTCTTCAATGCATATGTTTTAAGATAAATTACATTTATAAGAACCATATATAAACCAAATGGGATCAAATTAACCACAAATGGGAGAATTTGTTAAACGTTTAGTTTACACTACATCATAGGTTAAATTTTGGCAACTTCCATGTAACTTGATCATACCTTCCCGTATCTGAATAGCAAATAACCATTATATAAATATACATAACCTAAATATAATTTTTTGTGTCTTTTCAGTGAAGAATTTGAGCATTGAGCCAAATACAAACATCATTGTATGGTCTTTGTTAATATATTTATGCCGCCACACACTGTTTGCTCCAGATTTATATTACGAGTCTATAGCAGAGAGCCTGATTGTGATATTGTTTGCATTTTTTTGTCTGTTTAATGCATGCTTTGTAATGATGTGACAACAAATAAAGCCTGAGCTGCACTGAGTTTTCTGCTTGTGATTCTCGTGATTATTTAATGTGTGGCAGTCATGCCAACGTTGCACCATGCACGCAGAACTACATCTGATGTGATTTTTTTTATTTTATATATATATACAAACGGAAAATTGAAAACTTTTGAACCTTGCGAGGAACATTTGTACCAGATATGCCAAAAACTGCCCTGGTGATCCCTAGCGAAGAGGAGGAACTCTTCTGGAAGCGTTTAAGTCCTTGTGCGGCATAAAATGCTATTACATTTTACAGTCATATATCTTAAACACAAGAAAGTCACCACCACCATTTCATATGAGATCACTTACAGTGTTTTTGACTCCAGAGATGGTTCTTTACTTCATTATGTGACTGGAACATCCCACCAGCAGGTCCTCCAAATCAGGAAATCAGCACCACGGAGAGCTCCTGTCAAGGAAAGAAAATCTTTTGACAAGTGTGGAACAAATATATTATATGGTAAACCTGAGCTGAATACCAAAACTATTATCCATTTTCCGTGTCTAAAACAGAATATGGGCATCTCAAAAACATTAAATTAGCCACTAAAATGTCTAACGCTGTGCTTTTATATATGACGGATATGACATTTTCTATCTATTTAATACGCTTACGGTAAACATTTACCCCAGGCAGCAGCAATCCCCATCTTCTGTTGTAGACCATGCGAGCCTGTGAAAACAGCTTTGATAACAGTATTTACAGATACAGTATAAAGTCAACAGTAGTGTACATGATGTAAAATGACAACAGAAAGAAACAACTCCAGCTGAGAAAACCTTTCCGTGACATTTAAGCACCGGGGCTGCCCTACAGAGCTCCCTCTCTCTGTATAAGGTCACTATAGGTGGCCGTTAACTCGCCAACACAGAATTCATGACATCAAGACAAAGTCATTTCTGAATGGACAGTTTATTAAGGCTTGATTTCTTCTATAAAGAAAAACCAAGATAGATCTTTTGAACAAGTTATGCCCACTACAACTGTGGTCTATAAGATAATCAATGTTTATTTAATATTTCCATGTAATTAATCCTTTTTTGTAGTGTCGATACATATACTTTCATGGCTAACCTGACATCCCTCTATTGCAACAAACATCTTCTGACAGTTATCGTTAACGTGCACGTAAGCCCTGTAACTAGAATCACAACCAGTTCATGCTTCCTGAGGCAAAGACGGCTGCGGCTCGGTCTTCGGTGGCGTCCTTTTTCGCGTCTCACCCGCCCCCTGACTCTACACACTGGTTGGAGAGAGCGGTGTCGGTGAAGGCAAACATGTGAAGGGCGTTCACCGTATTGCTTGGATCAACCTAAGCTATTGATTAGTGCAGGTGTAAAAAAAAAAAAAAAAAAAAAGGGAGAGGAGATGGAGAAGAAAGGATCCTGTTAGAGGTCAGTTCTCTACATTACAAGGGATACACTGGCCAGGTAAAAAATACAACGCAGCTTCACACATCTGGAAATACGCTTGTGAAGCACACGGTTCATTCTCACACTCGAGTGACCTCAGCAAAGTGCAGAACTTCTGCCATCTCAAACGCAATAACGGGGGTTAAATTCAGACAGAATCAAAATAGATCACATAATCTAACATAATCTGAAAAGACCAAACAATTTAATGTGAGTGACGTCAGGCCACAACTGTCAATATCAGCTGTTTAAGTTCAAATATTTCAATCAGAAAATTGGGAATTGGGATCTGAATATTTGATCAGGTTACCGTGAAGTGACATCAGATTTCAACTCTTTACACAAATGCACAAAAAAAAAAAAAAAAAAAAAAACGTGAAAAGATCCCTTAACATGAAAGAGACAGCCGTATCTATTAGCAGCATTCCTCTCTGCACCATGGTAACCTCACAATCCACAAAACACTGAACCGACAGTTTCAAACTAATCGTGAGGAGAGAGAACCTGCTGATCTCAAACGCTCACTGACAAATCAAACTGCATTCTGGCTTTGAATGCTGTGAAACGACACGAGAACAGGGGGGGACACCGTCCTTTAACGAAACAACATCACCACTCTCACCTCACAGACAAGCTGCAGGATGGAGAATAGTTTAACATTTTCCAGCAGACCTACATTGCAGCTTGCCATGCATGGTCACACACATCTATAAGTAACTGTTTTTTTTTTTTTAATATCCAATCTTTTTTTTTTTTCCATTGACATACCTGAAAGTACTTTACTGTATCATAATCAATGGTTTCAGTCTAGAACAAACTATTTTTGCAACAACAACCAAAAAACACACAGAAACCACATTTCATTCTTATTTTTTTCTTACTCGATAGTAAATCAGTTACATTAATTTTTAGGTTATACATTTTTAGGCTTTCTCCATGAATATATAGGCTCCTACGTTAAAGCTTAGCATTACGACCAACATGATAGACTTAGCAAAACCAAATTTCGAGGAAAAAAAAACAAAAAAACAAGAGGATTAAGACAGAATGATGGTGAATGGACAAATATGTGAACCCTCCCCCCATTTTGTGGAAAAAAAAAACGCAAAAGCAACGATTCATTCAATGTAGCAATTACATCATTACACAATTCTGATTATAAAACAATTTAAAATGGTGGATGCGACAATTCTCTCAGACTGGGTTGCGTACACAAGCAGAATCTCCTGATGAAACATACAAAAGACCCCTTCAAGACAAACATCAAAAAGAAAGCAAAGCAGAGGGCTGTGAGGGATGTCAACAGTACAATTTTTGACTTAAAATGGTGAGAGTTCTGGTTGTGGAGGACACATCCATTATTTCTTTTTCCCAGAGGCCTTTGCAATTCCTCCTCAGAAATGTCTCGAGTCCCGTGTGACTTCACACTATCCCTGATTTCTCCAGCAGTGTCACTGTTTGAGCAGTTCTTTTGAGAAGTCACCGATAATTAGAAAAAAAACATTAAGGCTCCAGAAAACAGGTTTCTGAAATGAAAATTGTCAGTAGTAAGCCAAAAAATAGAGATTTTGTCGATCTGAATGAAAAATAGATAAACCATTGAAGTTTTATTATTGCACAGCTCCAAGTCCGACATTGCCTTTGGGATCCTCCAACCCTGTTGGCACAGTTAAACCTCTGAAGCATGGCAATGTTGCCCCCGAATGGACAAAAAGGGGCAGGACACATCCGTTCCTGATTGTACTGAAATATAAAGTGGCAGATTTTTTTTTTCTCCATGGTGCAGTCAAACCCTGATTCAATTGGAAAGAGGCGGGGGTGGGGGCAGGAGAGAGAAAACCAGTCTGGTGAGAGAAGAGTACGAGATGGAACGGGAAGGAAATTATTTTTAAAAAAAAATCTCAACTAAAGCGTGTGGTGGTGGCTAGGTAATACATTAAATCAGCTTGTTATCCCTGCACAAGAAGTGGGTGGTACATGGGGCAAAAAAAGCACAAGTCTCGACAATGGCAGAGATTCACCAGGATTAAATAGAAAAAAAATGAAGGGCTTGGTTGCATTTTCATATTCTTCTGTCTCTTAAATCAAAAGTCCTAGTGTAACTGTTGATCAAGCCAAGGATAAATGTCTTCTATTGTTTATTCCTGTTTTGGCGCTCCTGTTAGGAAAAAAGAACAAAAGAAAACAACATTAGACATTCAAAACATTACATAGCAGCACAGTAAACTGATGAGGTCTAGTTATTAAGGTTGTCAAAAATATGGATACCTTATAATACCACGTTTCAAAACAATATAATATCTATAATATATAAAAAAGCAGATCTACTAGATTTTCAACCTAAGGCTGCACAGATGAAACAATGGAGAAGAAAATAAAGTGTGTGTTGTATATGTTCAGTGACTTTTTCTGTACCTGCACTGTCTGCAGGTTGTTAATTCATTTCTTTTTTTAAATAATCCAATTTTGTGTGCTAAGGACTTTTCTTTTTCCCATGGTATCTAGTATTTTTATACTAGTATTTTATCGAAGTTTAAAATTCTGGTATCGTAACCTTACTAGATACATCTATTAAAAGCAGTGATCGAATACTAGATTATCTACAATGTCATCCTCACTGAGTGAACAACATAATCAAGAGCACTCATCAATAACGGTCAGAAAAAAAGCCCTTAATACACAAGGGATAGTCAATGACACTAAGAAGAAAATATTCTTTACCTGATCCAACCGAGAGCGGTTCGGTATCGGAGAAGGTTCAAAAGTCTGTGAAAAGGAGCAAACGAGAGGAAACAGAGAGAAAAACAAGAATTAGTCTCTCAGACACAAATAAACTGTAAAAAGAAAGTAGCATTTAGAACAAAAATGAGCATGAATACATTTATATTCTAAATAGGTATTTTTGGTATATTTAAAAAAGGTAACACAGTGAGATTACTGTGCCCACCTTGCGCACCTCCTCCTCTTCCTCCTGCCTCTTCTCATAATGGGAGAAGTCATCAAAGATGGAGGTGGTGTGTTTGTAGGTGGCGATGATCTTGAGCACCTGCTTGGCCTTCTCCAGAGGAACCTCCTGGGTGTCGCGGGAGTTGGTCACTGGCTTGTTGTCGTTGTTCTCCAGGCGGATGTGGCGCAGCTGGCTATTAGGCACGTCCTTAACAAACAACCAGTCCACGTCAAACTTGCCCTTCCACTTGTCCTGTGCCCAAACACCAGCGCTGGTGCCATAGTCCACTGGTGAGCGCATCTCTGCCACGCCGCAGAAATGACCACTGCCGTTGACACTGAACAGAAGGTACACGGGGCCTTTGGCGTTCATGGCCCGGAAGGCTGAGTCCAGCCGCTTGTTGCCATGCTCCGTGCTGCACCAGATGGAGTACTTGATGGAGCGATGGATATCGTCCTCGGAGTAGCTCTTAATGATGAAAACGCGTCCGTTCTTCAGGTTCCATTCAAAGTCCTTGGGGTTGTAGCTATGGGAGGCACGCAGCTTGTCCAGCACCGGGTGGGACTCTCCACCGGGTCCCTGGCTGGCAGAGGTTTGAGGGCCACTGTTCCCACCACCAACCATACCCATCACACCGCTACCGTCATGGCCAGGGCCACCCTGCCCGTAGCCTTGGTTGCGGTTGCGTGGGGCAACCCAACGGGTCTGGGGTTGTGGGGGCTGGGTGTGGTTTTGGTAGGGCTGAGGCGGTGGCTGATGGTGCTGGTGATGGTGGGGCTGTAAGGCCATAGGCTGCATCTGGGGCTGCAACAAAGACTGGGGAGGCGGGGGCTGCATGGGTCCTTGCTGCATGGGGGCTTGAGGTGGCATGGCATGGGGCAGGCCAAGAGGCTGCTGTTGCTGCAGTGGAGCTGTGGCTACTTTAGTCACGGGGCCCTTGTCCCAGGTCCCGATGTTCATGTTGTGTTTGATGGGCGGCGGGGGTAGAGCTCCCCCTGGATTGGGCATCCCTGGCTTCACCTTAGCTTTCAGCTGCTGCGGCTTGGCAGGCTTGCTGGCGATGGCTGCCCAGGAGGTGGGTTTGGGTGGTGGCATTCCGATGGGCGTGGCTCCGTTCCCTGTGGCCGCCACCACGGGCCCACCGATCACAGATCCCACAGCCTTGACTCCTGACCCCTGGCCGGTGACATCCCCTCCGATCTTCAAGCCGACCATACCCTGCTCCAGGCTGTTCATTCCGGGGGCTTTGTTGAGGGTGTCACTGTGAAAGCCCGTCTGACCATCAGGCACCAGGGTGCCCCCCAGGGAGCTGGGGGGGTAGCTGTAGCTGCCACCGTAGGCTGAACTTTGAGTCTGCTGGCCCTGGGAGCCACTCGTGCCCCAAGCAGAGAAGGCAGGGTTTTCGGGGAAAAAGTTAAACCTGTGGGGGTAGATGCTGCTTCCCAGGCCCCCCGGCTGGCCGAACACCGTGTCCGGCATGAAGTGATGGTCTCCATTGCTCAAGGGTCCATAGGGGGTGAGGTATGGAATAGGGGGGTCCCCACCTGTGGACCAGGGAGCCTCACTGAGGGGGTACGGAAATCCAATGGAGGGGGCGTAGTAGCTGGACAGGTAGGGGTCGGTGATGGACTGGTAGCTGTTGTTCTGGATGAATGAAGGTCAGCAGAGCCACAACATTAGCAAGTGACTTACAGTTAAATCAGATCAATAATTTAAATAAAACTCTTCTACCCATATTCTATATTAGGGATGTAAGGAAATATTGATACACTTGAGTATCGCAATATGATGTTTTGTGATACTGTAGCGATTCTCAAAAACACTGTATTGATTTTTGTGTTGTAATGTATCTTCAGCAATTTGACTCTTCCTCTCCAACGTAACAATGTATGCATATGGTGGTGTGTTCTATGTACTATGACTTTTCCTGAAATTTGATTTTTTAAATCTCAATATATCACCTTGCTTAGAGTATCAGACTAATGTAATGCATCCATTTTGTGATTGGGCAATAATCGAACATAATGTAATGCCATCAGAATACAATTCTGCTGAAATGATCACAAGTTGTGTTTCTACAAATGTCTGTTGTAAAAAAGTAAATTTTAAGTGTCATAGCAGGAGATTCATTATGCTTAACTATGGTACACAGTTCAGTTCAGTTTGATTATTTTATAAGTGATTTTATAAAGTGCACACATTTGCCATATTGTGATTTGTGATACATCGATATCAGAATTATAAAAATTTAAAAAAAAATCAACATTACAATTTTCTTAAGATAAGAGATACTGAGCTTTACCTGAGTTGATTGACCAGTGAGGTATGGCTCAAAGTCATTGTCATGGACAGTCTCCTTCTGATGCAGTGAACCATTTTGCACTGCAACAAAATAAAATTACATTATTAATGTACATTTAAATATGTTCAGTTTTTGAAGACAGTATGGTTGTCACGAGAACAGAATTTTAAACTTTGATACAATACTCCTATTAAAAAGAACGATACTCGATACCTCTTTCAATACCACGGCAAAAAGAAGGGGAAACAGAAAATAGCATCTTTATTTATTTATTTATTTATTATAAAAAGTCACTGAACACATATCAACACATATTCTTCCCTGTTGTTTAATCAGTGCAACCTTGGGTTGAAAATCTGATTGTAGAGCTGCTTTTTTTTTTTATAGCTTTGGTGCTTTGGTACTTTTGATACTATGAAATGTGGATACTGTATCATTTTAAACATGTGGTATTGAAAAAGTATCGATACTTTTGACAAAGTATGAAAACAAAGATAGCAGTAGTTGTTTTAGCTAACAAGCTGTATTGAGTTTGAAATTATGTGACCTAGGCTTAAATGATTATGTTATACAAAATGCGTATTTAATTTTGGTCAGCTCACAGCACACAATAGATCTAAGGATAACCCTCCTCATATAAAGATTTACTGATACTCATCTATATGATACAACACACAAATGTATTATTCAAATTAGGGCTGCCGGCAACTAACGATTATTTTCATTATCAATTAATAATTTGGTCTATAAAATGTAAGAAAATAGTAAATGTCCATCCCCATTTCTCAAAGTCCAAGGTGATGTCATTAAATGTCGTTTCATCATTCCAAAACCCAAAGATATTCAGCTTAATATGATATAAAACTGAGAAAAGCAAGAAATCTGCATATTTGAGAGGCAGAAAAATGACTTTAAAGATTAATCGATTATAAAAAATTGTTGCTGATTATGTTTCTCTCGATTGACTAATCATTGCAGCTATCTGCATGTATTTTTAATCACTGAGCCATGTCAAGCCAAGCCTATGCTGGAGGTGAATCAGCCTGTGGCCTGCTGCCAGCGAGGCCTGCAGGTGAAGCGTGAGTCAAGACCCACCTGTCACTCCACCTCTTCCACCAACTGCAGTAAATCAGAGATGACTTGAACGTCATAAAAAATACAATTACGAGGCCACAACAACACGGTCGTCAACGCTAACGTCAGTAAGGAACTGACAATAATGCATTACCGGTAAATCATTATACAGCTGGGGTAAGGTGGCATTGAGGGAAGAGTGAGACTGGAACCCGTTCCCAATATTCTCGATTGCTGATTAAGTTTACATTTTTTTGCACAATATACCTGTAGGGATTAAAGGTGGCGATAAAACAGTTTGACCCCTCACAAAAGTGGTCAACTTGAAGGGAACAAAGCATAATAAACGTCCAGGGAGGCTTTCTCAAACCACTTGAAACTGTCTGCCATGTATGTTTGGAACTGTCATATTTTTTTGGCAAAATACAACTAAAGGACTGTGCCTTTGTTTCAAATGGTTTGCGCATATTAGAGAGTCTGCCTGCCACTCTTCCATGGTCAGGTGAACTCCTCTTTGCCAGTTCACTGCCCACTTTGACTGATGTAGGAGCAGGTGTTGGTCTATCTAATGTGCACAATCCGATGTGCACGCCATTAAGGATTGAGACAGAAACAAATGATTGGAACATCCTCAGAAGAAGGATGGACAGTAACTAGGTGGATTATGGTGCAAGTGAAATGCTTACTAGATTCCAAGCTGACTACAATCTCCATTTTTTGTGAGATAGCAAATCACAAACTTTTACTCATAACTTTCAAGGCTACAGGGGTTGAGCATGTCATACTTTATCATAATATATCATATTATATTATGCTATGTTACACTGACTCTTGCATTATATTCCATTATATTAATACAGACAAACACTGAGTAGTGCCATTACTTAATCATATCATATATTAGCCTGGTGTCCATTGTTTACATAGATCTGTTGACTCTGCTGCTATTAATCACTCACTGTCACTTTATCAGCACCACTCACTTTACCATGTCAGTTTTGTCTCCAAATTATTGTATAGTTTCTATTTTTGTGCTATTTTTTAAATTTCTGTTCCTTTCTATACTTATGTAGTTGTACTGCTGTTGCAACAACAACAACAACCTAATTTCCCTGCTGTGGATCAATAAAGGTATATCTTATCTTATCTTGTCCTCAAAAGACAGATTTGGGTGAGCCATAACCTCAGGAACCAAATATGTAACTGCCAAAACATTAGAGATTGCATCAATAGATGGCGTCAGCATTGTGAAGGGAAAACTGAGCATACACATAATGGACATCTTCTCATCATGGATACTATCAGCAAACAAAGAAATAAAGTATAATTTACCCCCACAAGCCACCTGCCCTTTTAATGACATGGTGGGCGTTGTACTCAAATGCGTCTCACAGTATGTCTTCACTCAATTATTAACCCCTGACCTGATATTGTTTGTGTCATACTAACTTCTGCAGAACATACAGTCAGTAATTAATTTAAGAAAAAGACATTCTCTCCAATTATGGTTAGTGTCTTGTAAAGGTGACAGATAACAGCAAATTAATTTACCATCACAAAGGGATATAATTTGTACAGTTAACTTTGTTCACAACGTGCCAAGAGCCAGCAATTATGATCTTAACATATTGTGTAGTGGCCTGACAGTCGTGTGTATCAGAGACAGACTCCATGAATGCAGATTTAATCAGAAAAGGTATGCCCAGACTAAACACGTAAGGGCTATCCAAACTAATTCAGTCCTCTGTGTTGCCACAACTCACCTTTAGATGCTTGTCCCTTTGATCTCTGCATCCATGATGGATCATGGAAAGAAAGAAAGGAGACAACATGGTTATTTTCAGTTGAATTGAGATTTCACACATAGGTTGGGACTGAGTGTAGCCTCTAATGTTACCAGTGCATTTGCTCAGAAGCTGAACATTAAGCATTAAACAAACGTTACTTCCTGACGAGACGCAATGCAAAACAATTAATGTTTCTAACGCCACGCCACAGTGAAAGCTGTAGATACTTACAGTTGGCTACAATAGTTAAAAGTCATCTATTTGGTGTGTAACTTGAGTTAGTTAATCAACCAGCTAACGTTTGCATTAATTTACGCACAACTTCGCTAACGTAACTAGCCCTTTTAAAATGGCTTTATAAACGCCAATAGCGTTGATGTAGCTTGTAACTTAGTTTGCCATAATAGTCTGAATACATTTGGGTCACCCTAGAAACAATACTGGTGTTTGTACCACCTTCAATAAAGAGCTACGTTAGCTTGAACCTCTGTTTAATTATTTTAACGTTAGCTTTCACGTATTCAGCCATAGGTGAGGAGTTCATTTCTGCTACGTTGGTGGTACAAACATATGGTCTCAGTTAAAGATGCGTCTGACGGTTTACATGCTAGCGTATAACTTAGTGCCATCTTTCTTAAATGTATATTAAAAACATTTAACCGTTTAACAGAATGTAGCTAACTTGCTAGCTACGTGCACCGGCTAGTGGCTAGCTAGGTTAGCACTTCCGAGCAATAGCCATAGCCCAGTAAATCGTTAACGTTAGCATGTAGCTAGCTTGCAAGCTCTCTACAGGCGAGGTACATCGTTCTTCCTACCTGAGGGTCAATGCTTGTGGCAGACATAATTCATTAAGCAAGTCCCTGGATTCTCACAGAGCCTGAAGCTTGTGACTGGATTTCAAGCCCCGTGATTTGAAAGCAAGTTCACAGCTCAGTTACAGTTAGCTAATGTGGCTAGTTGTGCCGCTTTAGCGTGTGGCTAGTAGTTGTAGCGCAGGCTCAGCTGTATATTTTCCGCTGTGTGCACGTATCCCAACTTCCACAGTTCAAGTCTGTCGCCTCGGATACTGTGTCCGAAAGCAGTCAAGTCCTGGTACAGGTTTTCAAGTTAACGTTATGTGTCGCCGAATGGACCTTTCGGAGCTTGAATATTTCTGCCCTCGGTCGCCTTTTACTTTGTCTTTATTATTCCAGAGAGAGAGAGAGAGCCCTCCTCAGTTACGTTAAAGCCCTGTACACTTCCCCAATGGCTGCTCCATCCGGGCTTTGAGCCGCCGCTGCAGTTCACGTCGTTCCCCGCGGGGTGGCAAAACTTTGAAGCATCCTTTTTTATTAAGTGAGTATAGCTAATATCTATGCTTTAGATTATACAGCGATAATTAAAATGAATCTAACTCATACACATTGGTGCTTAAGTTAAAAAAGTGTACTCTTACTGACAATGGTGCTATTTTCTGCAATATCTGTGGTTGTAAACAACGCCAGGGGACTATCAGCAGACTGTGTGTGGTTTTTCTGCAGGGCACCTTATCTGATACAGCTCAGTGCTCATGAGACTTACTGGAATGTACAAATGGCACAAGGTAGAAAAAGGGCTACAGTTAAGCACTGAAAAGTTTAACGTCTAAGGCATGCAGCTCTTTTTGCGGGTGACCCCAATAGACAGAAAACTATGGATAGAAACGCTACTCATATAGCCTGGGATTTGTATTGGGGATCTGACTCTGTGTGTGTGGTCAGGCTGTGCAGGTTGAAACGTATAACTGCAGAACATGAATAACTCTAATGTCCTGGTCATTTCAGCATGATTAGCAATTTATCATCATCTGGTTAGGTTCTGGCCTGCAATTAATTACAGTAGTTATTACTCATTTTCACCACCAGGAGGCAGCAATGATGCACACACGAACCCCTAAATTATGTCTAAGGTCAAACCCATATCCTACTGTTTATAGCTATTAATTTTCAGGATTTTCCTCATAATATTGCCAGTAGGCCTATAGGCTAGAGCAGATAATTCCCCATCTTGTGTAGCATATGTTTTGACTCATGGCTGGCTATTTCTAATGTTAACATCCTAAAATTGCAGAATAGTTGTAGGAATAGTTGAAAAGATGAAACTTCTGAGTATTCATTCTAGACATACAATTTAAGTCTTCAAAAAGCTTTTGTCACAACAGCAAATCCCACAAACAAGAATAACAGGGTGCACCCTGAACCTCTGAGCATTGTTGGCTTAAGGACAAGTATGACTACACAGCTTATTATGTTATGTGTTTAACTAGTTAAGTCCTATGTCCTCACTATTAATCTCTTACAAACTCCAGAGCAAAGGGAGGGAACATCCTGTACTCCACTGAGGACACAAACAACCAAAAGATCAGTCATAGGATATAGGGGGAAAGAGCCACTTTTGTGCTTGTAATACTTTGAAAGGTCAAGTTTTCTTTCTTATGTGAGATGAAGGGCATTGGTTGAAATCCCTGTATTCTTAAAAAGTTTATGTTATTCAGTTGTAAGCTTTAAAGTGACCTCATTGTGCGTATTTTTGAGAACTCAGTAATATCCATTTAATATTATTCATATTAGTTGTTAGGCCATGGTATTCTTCTGAAATGCTTTACATGTTTTTTTCCCTAAGAGGCGGAGCAACATGGCATGTTCAGGCTTTCATTCATTCAAGGATCAATGAGCATACATTCTGGCATTCGGTGGCTTTTCTGGAAAGCAGTCTCCTGCTGTGCAGGCCCCCGCAGCTGATCATATTATTTCAGCTGCTGTGCTGCACTCACCTTCAGTTCGCGCTCCACTATGGAACGCAAAAGGGATGACTGGCACAGGACAAGAAGAGAAAGGAAAACCTACATGCGACAGAATGACGGATGACAGGAGTACTACGCTGCACATCCTCGAGGAGCCTCAGATGCGAAGAGAAGGGGAGAGACTTCGAACTTTTCAGAACTGGCCAGCAGATGCGCCTGTCACATCTGGAGACCTGGCCAAGTCGGGCTTCTTCTTTCTAGGCCCCGGGGATAAAGTCCAATGTTTCTGCTGTGGAGGGATTTTAAGATGTTGGGTACACGGAGACAGCCCGGCCGCCGAGCACAAGAGGCATTTCCCCACTTGCAGTTTCATTCTGGGGCGAGTTGTGGGAAATATTCCGCTCCAAGTCGGATCCTCCGACTCCGTGGACGGCCAGCTGTTGAGTCAACTCCAGAGGATGACTATGGACGACCAGGGGGCGGCTGGACAAGCGGTCTACCCAGAGATGGAGGCGGAGGATTCCCGGCTCACCACTTTCCACAACTGGCCCACCGAGGCCTCCGTCCAGCCAGATGTTCTCGCTAGAGCAGGATTTTTCTACACAGGTACTCTCATTGTCTCACTATAAAGCTTTAAAAAAACACTTATACCCTCCTTCTTTTTATGTCTTAACATTAAGCAACATTTGAGTGAGTATATTTCAGTGAAATATTCAGCACTGACCCAGTCACTGCTAGAGTGACCTCTCTTTGTGAGAGAGTTCATGGTACAATTGTCCTGCTGAGTCATGATGTTGTGGACAGAACAACCTGGACAAAGCTGGGCCGGCTAAAGAAGTAGGTTTCCACAGCTTCAGGCAATACACAGAGTGTGAGCACAATATCATGAAAACCAATACAAAATAATGCAATCAAATAAAGTGACCGTACAATGAGTAGTGCTTTTGTGTTTGTTGAGACTGTCAGAGAGGTTTATTCAGCTTTCCTGTCATTTTTACAGGTTTTAGTTTGTATATTATATTGATTCAGTGTACAGTTTGATCTATATAACTACATTTTGTTTTTCATTTTGGACAATAGTATAGTTCAAAGAATTGTTCTTTAGGTTACTTCATTTATATAAGGACACCATGCAATGACATTGATCATTTACATGAGATGAAAACATGGTTGCAGCAGATTTAGCAAGATGCTAATTTCCATCTGTAGTCCTACAGTTAACAAGCAGATGCAACATATAAAATATAAAGTGCAGTACAGAAAACAATAAATGCAGATGCATTACACATTAAAAACAGTAAGTACACACTGCACAGTCACTGCACTTTTAAGGTGACCAAGTTACCAATGTAGATGCCTTACACAATAGAAACAGTACATACTGCACAATACAATATGACATACACAATAACTACATTATAAAGTGACAAAGTTAGCAGCATAGGGTAAGATCTAACATCTATGTAAAATCAGTGTGTTCTGTGTGCAGTTGTAAAGCAGCTGTCGTTAGAGTTTTCTCACAGTCGTCCTGCTCGTCCCGACAGGTCACGGCGATAACGTCAAATGCTTCTACTGTGATGGAGGGCTGAGGAACTGGGAGCCAGGAGACGACCCCTGGCAGGAACACGCCAAGTGGTTTCCACGGTAACAGCAGGACTTGTCACAAGGCAGATATATAGGCATCAGTTGTATACATCATTTAGCTACCTTACTTTTGCACTGGCAAATGAAAATGTATATACCATGTCAAATGTTTGCATTGTGCATTTGTGCTTTCGCAAATTATAAAACAGCATCTTTATATTTCTCAGATGTGAGTTTTTAATCCAGACGAGAGGGCAGGAGTATATCAGCAACATACAGGACGCTCATTTCCATCTGGGTGAGACTGTGGTGAGATCCTTTATCCCTCTTATCTGCTCAGAATAAAGTCTGGTATACAGCAGGCATTATAATCACACAGTGATGAATGACAGTTTGTCATTGCTGCACTTAAATCAGCCGTGACTTATTGTAAATTCAAAATATGATTACTTTTCTTAGGGTGGATCACAGACCCCCACAGGCAGAGATATCGGATCCAGAAATGGTAAGTCATATAAAATTGAAAACAAAGCAGGGAATGATGCGTATGTACCAAGAAAGAACCGTTATTGCTACCGAGTAGACCTGGATAACAAGATAGCAGCCTGCTTTGATGCCAGTAATGATCTTTGTGTATCCCGCAGTGCAAAGAATCAAAAGTGTCAACATCCACTCTTGCATGTTCACACAAAAAGGGGAAAATGTGGAGCAAACAAAGTTGCATTGCAGATTGTGCAAATGGAGAAAATAATGGCTGCACCAGTTGATTCAATTACTCTTAGATCAACATGGTGTGAACCACTTGCACAAAGCATCTCAAATTAGACTGAAATGACTCTTTGGAAGAAAGTAGGTCCATTACTTTTCTGCTGAAAAGGAAATAAGTGCATGCTCAATGACCTGAGCTAACATTTGCTATATATAGGATAATAGGTAATTAAGGAGTGCTATGGAAACTATTGTTGCCCATGGTTGCAGCAGGGCAGGCATGAGAGGGCAATTATTCCATACAATGAAGGAATTACAATTACAATCCATTTCAGCAGAGGAGGTCGGTGGTTTGAAATGTTAATAGCGCATATTGACAGACAAAGGTAAGCTGCACAATTATGTCATTTATTTTCCCACTTATCCGATAGGTTCTTCAATGAAATCATCACTGAGTAAGCTGATGACCACTTAACTAAGTAACATATTTTAAGAATATTTAATATTATATTCAATACATAACAGCACAGAACAACTGATAAATTGTACAATTTACCTAAATTGTGAATGCAATAACTGCAGGAAATCTGTGCAAAAACAAGCGATTTGGTTGAATTTTGAGCAGATTATTTCCTGTGAATATTCCATCAGAGATGACTTTTCCTGTCATTTTCAGGAACTTTTAATACAATTCTCTCTCTGTATTATGTATGTCTTTTTATTTAATTTAATTTTTTAAATTTGTAACGATCATACAAACGTAATTACTTCTCCCTGATGCTTGGCCATTGTTCTATTAGCTCTTTGGTTGTTATAACAGCGTACTTTTCTAATGCAGGAAAAGTATGATAAGGTGTAACAATCCAAACTTTAAAAATCACAATTTAATTTAGTTTTCATCACAGAAATGAATTAAATCCTGAGATATAGGCCAACTGTATATTTTAAGTTGTCTTTAAGGCCTCGTGACCCCCTCGTGAAGCTTTGGCGACCCCTAGTAGGGGTCGGGACCCCCAGGTTGGGAACCAGTGATGTAGAGGATATGTAGATGGGGTTTTTTTGCCTCATCTGTGGCTGGTCACTGGTCTCATCCTTCTCATTTCTTCCCCCCCTCTCCTCTCCCAGATGTGGTCGGAGGTCTGGGAGCGTCCTCGGCCATGCTCTCCCCCGTGGTGCAGACTGTGCTGCAGATGGGTTTCGAAGCCAGCCTGGTGGAGAGTCTGGTCCAGACCAAGTACCTTCTGACAGGTCAGCACTACACTTCTGTATCTGACCTGGTCACTGACGTACTGCAGGCGGAGCAGGAGGACAGACAGAGGGCGCCACAGAGCAGAGGTAACAGCCGGTGGTGGGAAGTAACAAGTACATCTACTCAAGTATGGTACATGTCTGTGGTACTTGTACTTTACTTGAGTGTTTCCACTTTTTGGCTACTTTATACTTCTACTCCACTACAATTCAGAGAAAGATATTGTACTTTTTACTCCACATTTATCAGCTGTGGTTCATTTTCCGATTATTTGACATAAAACACACATGATAAGCTGATAAAATGCAATGCAGTGCTGAAGATTAAACCAGTGGTTTCCAGCGTTTTTGGTTGGGGCCTTTTGTCATGTTTCACATCTCTGTGAGTTGTTTGCAGTTTGAAGTACTTTTACTTTTGATATTTCAAGTACATTTTATTAATGATGCTTTTGTGTAAATGCAGGAATTTAGCTTGTAATAGAATTCTATAATTCTATAATTTTTTTTTACATTGATGTATTGGTACATGTGATTAGCATGCTGAACCACTTTCATTTTCCACAGTGACCTCTTCAAATACAAGCTGCTGATTCATTTTTGACTATTTAACAAGAGTACTAACATGAGCAATAATATGAAGGGTTCATTTGCAAAAAACAGTATCTCCATTTGAATTTATTTTCCTAAATCTTTTATTTTATTTTATGTCCACTCCAGGGAATAACAATCAAACTGGTGTTTGGGCATTATGATAATATATCTCAAAATATTTTGATTTTCATATATCATGTTTTTTTAATGTGC
>JAOVVB010272251.1:0-18039 GCA_028570985.1 Heterobranchus longifilis | reverse complement strand
CACACGCACATACTCATGCACGCACGCACAAACACACACATATCACACACACACATATCATACACACACACCTCCACACACACATATCACACACACACATACACACTCACAAACACTCACATATATCACACACACACACACACATTTTGAAAATGCTTCATTTGAACCATTTCATGGTTAAAAAGTTTAATTTTCAGCATAATTGTAGTTTCTACACAATAAAACTAAAACTCTTTTAATATTTGAAAAGAAACGATGCTGTTGTCATATTTGTCTCCTGGCGTCTCACAGCAGAAACACAAAGTTAATAAGAACAGCTGGTAAAATCAACACAGAGACCATATATATTCATCAGGATTTCTGTAAACATGTTTACCTGCAGTCAGTAAAACTGTAGAACAGATGAAGGTTTTGAGAGTCTGGACGGGTCTGGTACCTTGAAACATGCTTGAACTTTCCTCTTAAAAACTGGACGAGAGATTTGTGGTGAGCGTTTGTAGATGTGTGTTTCATAGATTGTGAACTCTGCCAGTCAGTATTATAAATATATATATATAATATATATATAGTGTCTGGATAGTATGCACGGGGTCGATGCAGCAAATCTTCAGGGGAAATCTAAAAACTACAACATGCAAACAGAAGAGAAAACAGAATGAACTGACACCAGCGAGGGGATGATGGAGACTAGCTGCGAGGAGGACTTGATATACAAGACCTGAAAGCTGAAGTTAAACAGAACAAGCTGTATGTATCCTGTCCACATGTGACGCTGACGGTGTTTGTCTCTTTCAGAAACCTGTGGATATTTGTTTCCAAATTCACTGAGTTTGACGCCAGGAAGCTGCATAAACTGTATAAACACGCAATCAAGAAAAGACAAGAGAACGCTCAGGTATGTGAAGAGCTGTTGTAGTATTTCAGTGTGACGTCCTGCCGTCAGATAACTGACCACCATTCTGTCTCCAGGCGATGGAGCAGAACACGAGGAGTATAAACACCCACGGCTACAAACACACAGGTACGTAGACTTTCCTCTGCTGCACACGGAGGTGACGGCGACCGCGGCGTCTCCGCGTGCTGATGAATCCGTGCTCTCCGTCCTCAGATATCGAACGGCTGAAGGACAACTCTCACCAGGACGACAGCAGCAGAGACAGCTACAGCTCGGACAGACACCAGCCCTCGGCTCGGTACCACGAGAGCAGCAGCAGTAAGGACAGACACGGCTCCGAGTCCCACAGGAAGAGCAGCGCGGGGGAGTCCAGGAAAAGACCCTACTCCTCCTTCAGCAACGGCAAAGACCACAGAGACAGAGACCACTACAGACCAGACAGCAGGGACAGGGACAGGGACAGGGACAGGGACAGAGACAGAGACAGAGACAGACAGGACAGGTGAGTCACATGATCTGATGTCACATAAAGACCATTGAATTTAAATACAGCCCTAATGTGGTTTTAGCGGGGGGGCATTCACAGACTGCAGATATAGAGTGTTTTTGAACATTTATATTTTATGAAAATACACCTTTTCTATGTTGTTTCTTCACCGATATTAGGGATGCACCGATCTGATATTGATATTGAATATCGGGCAGATACTGACAGAAATATCTGGACCTGGTATCTGTGACAGTGGGGCCCATCTATTCAGTTCACTTCTATGTTTACGTCTGATGACGTGTGCTCGTACGTCACGTGTCAGCAGACCGCCACACAGCGGGGAGAAAAACAAAGATGGCTGCCGTGCGCAGATATTTCTTCTGAGACATAAATCTAAATCTGCTGTTTTGGTGAAAATAACAGAAGTCTTTATGAAATATTCTGACAACAACACAGATTTATGTCACTCTGATGGTAAAATATGAAGTCTGATCGCTCGTTTCACCACAAATACTGACGGATGTTTGTGGATGTGAGGGGCGTTCAGGTGTCATTAGAAAGGTGGGAATTTGTAGTTTCTGGCGATACCCTGCATGTCTTTGTGTGTGCTCTGTTTAGATTGGAGATGCATTCAGATGTCTTTGAAATCGTGTGAATTTGTAGTTTTTGGTGATTATGAACACACCATGTGTGGCCCTCGGTACCGGGGCCGCTCGTTAAGTATCGGATCAGGACTCTGTACCGGGGCCGCTCGTTAAGTATCGGATCAGGACTCGGTATCAACCGATACCCAAATAACAGGGATCAGTATCAGGACTGAGAAAGTCAGAGCGCTGCGTCCCTATCTGCTGTGACTATGCATAGTGGTCTGGCTCTAAATTTAAAGGATAACTGTCATTATTCATTATTCTATATTCTTGTTGTCAAAAAATCCCATGAAAATACCCAAAGAATCTCTTGATACTTTCCTGAAAGGCTCATCAGTTTCCTCAAGCAGCTGGTCTCTGTAGTTTTTATCAAACGTTACTCATATTGAATCCAGACTGCGGTCTGTCAGTCTGAAGTGTTTTTCCGTGTGATCCAGCAGAGGGAGCTGTACAGTAACACAACACCTTCTGTTACTCACCTCTCCATTTTGTCTGAAAACAGCAGCAAGAGTTCGATTCTTTGGTCGTTTAAAATCAAATATCAAAGTACTTCATATGATTATCCTGGCCAAAAGAATCGTGATTCATAATATTATCCCAATAATCATTGGAATATGCCCAATATATATTATTATTATTATTATTATTATATAAATAATAATAATAATAATAAAATGGTACTAAAACACACTGGAATCACTTATATTTTTATAAGAAGAAGAATATTTGTATTGCATCACATCTTTTTCAGTGAACATCCTGTTTAGTGAAAAACATCTTAAATAAAGTAATCATCAATCATAAGGCCCCCCTTTATTAAAAGTCATAGTGTAGTATGTCATAAAGATGTGAGCAGACTCAGAGAGAAGTCCAGTGAAATGCTGCAGCATGTCTACATGCATACAGCCTGTTCAATGATCAAACATACATTTGTTGTTGCTGTGGTTGATAAAACCAACACTTTCTATTTCTACTGCTTCTTTTAATAACCTACATCAAATTAAAAGATGGATTTTCTGTCAAATAAAATACATTCTACTGCATTTAAACTGCTACTCCTGGGCTGTGGCCAAATTAATGTTACTGTTGGAGTTAAAACTGTATAAACTGCAGTCAATTCAAATTAATGTTACTGTTAGAGTTAAAACTGTAGTAAACTGCAGTCAATTCAAATTAATGTTACTGTTGGAGTTAAAACTGTAGTAAACTGCAGTCAGTTCACCCAGTAATGGAAATTCACCACAATCAAGTTATTGGATAAAAACATATACTGTCCCATCACTAACTATCAGTCAAAGTGTTGTTTTCTTTTTTATTAACCTTTATTTTATATTCTTTATTTGTGCCATACTGATCCCTTACAGTGGCTGTTTCTCAGTACACATATCGCTCTCTCTCTGTATATATATATATATATACACACACACACACACACACATATAGACAGGGGTGCTTGCCAGGGATTTTGGGCCCCATGCAAAGATGTGACAGTGGGCCCTCCCACCATCAACCCTGGACCCACTGAAAGCTTTAAATAACTCTGCAGGCCTGCAGCCTCCTGTAGTCCAGTACTGATAATATTTACTGATTGTGCAGACATGCATGCAACATTCTGCACACACTGGAATTCACTATCTGATGCAAGACTGACTGATCTATAAGAAATGTGCTAAGGGCCGTCTCTTACAGTCTAAATGTAATTTTAATTTAATGGTTACTTTTTGTCAAAAACAAGAAAAGAAAAATAAACCGTTAGTATTATTAGCAAATTGTAAATAAAAAATCCTATTCATGATGATTCTATTGAAAGAAATTATTTAATGTGATACACATTTTTAGGGCCTCTGTCTGCCCCCCCCCATACAGAGCCACTGTGTATAGATACATACACACATATATACACACAGACATACACACATACATACACACATACAAAATACAAGCAGGGAAGAAATGGGTAAGAAAGAAAAAAAGAAGTAAATCAAATGAGTACTCTGTTTCTAAGTTTGTGTGTGTGTGTGTGTGTGTGTGTCTGTGTATGTAGTCTGTGTGTTGCATTATAGCTTTGATCTTTGTCTTATTTGCAGTTCAGCTGTCAGTGTTCAAAATCCAAACACCTGGTTCAAATATCATCTGGAAATGATGTGATCATTCTCAGTTTATTCCAGCTTTCATTTGATTTAGCTGCTTTACTATGATTGTTTATCAAACACATGTCACTTGACCCATGTTGTCTAATGTATCATCACAGATTACAGAAAAACAATTGAAGACTGAATATTGTCTCTCCTGGTGCAGGTTAAAAATTGGACAGACGGCTTTTGTTGAACTACAAGTAAAGACAACAAAATTATTATTTTTAGATTGTTAGAAAGTGCTATAACATTAAGACAGATTAAAAAAAGCAGATGGCTGACCCTGTGCTGACCCATAGAGACAACGAGGGAGACTGAACAGATCACATATCAGTCTCCACTTGATGATGTCACACTGGACTTTTCCACAGATCAAAGCAGACCATTACATCACAACAGTTCAATGTGCCTGCCAGCATGAATGGAAAAGTTATAGTCGACTGATTTAGGACCACTTCATTTTATGATGGCCCAAAGTAATGCCAGTAAACTGTGTGTGATCATAACCGTGTGTTGTAATAATGCTGGTAAAGTGCATGATGATCAGCTGCTATTTGATTACAGCGTGCCATCAGACATGAGAACTGCTGCTGCGTCACTTCAGTGACAGCCTGCTAAAGTGATCAGACATCTGGGAGACGCTGTGAAGTCTCCGAGGCCACAAACAACAAAAAGTAAAAACATGTTATCTGATCTAAAAAGGAATAATCCAACATTTTGGGAAATATGTAGATTTCTTCCTAAAATATTGAACTAGTCCTTTAAATCCATTTTTAACATTTTGCTACACCCTTCAATACATGTCCATTGTGTAATATTCATTCATGATTTGTATGTTAACTAAGCCATACATTTTACTTTAACAGTACTTATTAATACAGTTAATGGTTATTGATGGTCTACTTGTTATTAATTAGTAGTAATAAATAGTTTTCTAGCTAAGCTATTTGTTTTAAAATGAATGTTAATTAAAGGAAAATAATGAGTTTCCCTGTTTATCCTGTGTTTTATGTCTTATACTTTATGATCATTTTGGAGGATGTAGTTTGTGTTGCTGTTGAACTGTATTGCATTATACAGAGACGTGTTTCTGTAATTCGGCGTATACTCTCATTGATATAAATGGGTTGGACAAAATTATAGAAAAACCTGTCAGTATGAAGCAATACAATTAAACACCACCACACCCTTTAGCCTCCAGAATGACCATACAGTTGAATCAACACCTCTCAAAACCTTCATGAAGGAAGGATTATCTGCAGGACTGCTGCATTAGTTTTAGCTAGGTGGACCAGATAACTGGATGTTTATTCCTTTTGTTTGCCAAAAAGTCATTAACACACAGATAAAGAAATGTACAGTATGTTATCCTCCCTAGTGACATTAATTATGTTTGGGTTAAATTCAATTCTTGTTAAACCACTTCTTGAAAAAACTGTTATAAAACTCCAAAAACAGAAATCCAAACAGACGTATATCTGTTATACCATATCAAAGATATAGTGCAGATGAAAATCCATTGTACTTATGTTTTTTTCAGCTGGGGTCTCCGAGACCACAAATGTATGACAAGTGATTTTCTGTAGCGAACTTCTGACACGTCATCAGTTCAAAATCATGCTTATAAGTAATTCTCATAAAATTAGGAAATAAAGGCGATAAAACAATGATGTTTTGTGAGATGTTAAAGAAGCGCTCGGGTCTCCAGGACCCCAAACACAACATTGGGGTTAAAAAGCTCTGACAACCATCAATATAAACTCTAAAGCAAATATTAATGCATATAACATGTTCCCATTCACACAGTGCATTACCTTGATTTCCTCGTAGGCTTGATCCACAGCAGACACCTCATGGTTGTGATGCTCTCCAGACACACAGTCGTCCTCTGACAGCAGACATCCACAGGTGAGACAGAACCAGTCCATCCCCTGCAGCTCAGCAGCCAGTCGGGCCTGGCTCTCCTCCTCTGCACCGATGATGTCATAGTCGGCCTCAATGAGCTCTTCTGGGGAGAGATCGAAGACTTTCTCCTCCTTCTCCTCCTCCATCTCCATGATCTCTTCTTGCTCCTGACCACACTCAGGTTTTGGTTCCTCTGCATCTCTCTGTATTTCAGCTTCCGGCATCTCTTTTGCATCCTGTTCAGATATTACCTCATATTCAAGCTCCTCAACAATCACATCTGGAGCCTCTGCGACTGCCTCTTCTTGCTCCATCTTTTGTTCCACGTCTTCTCTCTGCAGATCAACCTCTGGACTATAATCCTCTTTAACAACGTTTGTTTCTGGGGCATCTTCCACCTCATGCATCTCTGCCTTTTGTTCTACATCTGCTGCTTCTGGTTGCATATCCTCTCTGTGTAGCCCGGACAAATCCTCCTGTGGAGTAAAGCTCCTCAGAGGAGAAAAGACACCCTCGTCTTCTTCAAGGTCCCACTCCATCTTCTGCTCCTCTGTGCTGGTCTCCTCCACAGGTGCTGGAGGAGAGTACCTTATGTCTAACTCGTTTCTGGGTTCTTCCTTTAGAACATCTGGTTTTACTTCCTCTGTGCTGGTCTCCTCCACAGGTGCTGGAGGAGAGGACCTTATGTCTAACTCGTTTCTGGGTTCTTCCTTTAGAACAACATCTGGTTTTGCTTCCTCTGTGCTGGTCTCCTCCACAGGTGCTAGAGGAGAGTACCTTATGTCTAAGTTGTTTCTGGGTTCTTCCTTTAGAACAACGTCTGGTTTTACTTCCAGTTGAAGCCCTGTCATTGTTTCTTCATTTGGTACCTGGTACTCTGGGCATGTTGTGGTGGTTTCAGGTGCTGTGAGACGTTCACATGTGCTGTCAGGTCCAGAGAGAGCTACTGTTTCACTTGCAGTCTTCTCTGATAACTGACTGATCTTTATATCCATCTCTACAGATTGTCCTTTGGGGACAAGGAGGATTAACTCATCACCCACACTCACCATCTCCCGAGTCCCAGTGTCCTTTGTGGGTGTTTTATCTTCAGTTATCGGCTCACTGTCAGCTACTGCCTCCTCTTGTTGATGCTGCTCAGATTCAAGAATTTCATGCCGTTTCTTATCCGAATCGGTCTCAACTTCTTCTGGCATCACAGGTTCGGTTACTTCACTTGAAATCTCTGCTTTAACCTGTGACTCCTGATCAGCTTCAGTCATAACTTCATGCGACTGGCTCTCAACTGCAGTTTCCTCCATTAGAGCGCCACGTTCTCCTTCTCCTCCAGCTGTTTGAACATCTGTTGTCTCAACCTCCTGAAGATCAATCTGAACTTGAGTTTGGATCTCTTTTTCATCCACTGCTTTTTCAGTCACCTCCACTACTGCGTGTACTGCAGAATCACAGTCAGTGATGACCTCAACGGGTGCAACATCCTCAGGAACAACTTCTTCTTTTTCCTCACACAGAGATGTTTCAGCAGATGTTTCTATTTCAGCAGAGGTGATCATTTCCTGTCTTTCAGTTTCGGGTTCTTTCACTTCAGCCGGGGCCTCTGCTATGACCTCGGTTACTATTTTCTCATCAGCAGCCACCATCTTAGTGTCAGCAGCTGCCTCCTCAGACTCTGTGATGATGCTTATGGGTGCTACCACCGCTGTCTCCTCTGCAGCGTTCACAACCACCTGAGCTGTTTTTTCTTCCACTTTTTGTGTTTGGCATGGCTGCTCAGTTTCAAAAATTGTTTCTGCTGGCACTTCTCTCTGATTCTCCTCTGTTTTCTCTACTTTACTGTCCACCTGCTGAGTTTCAGGAAGTGGTTCATCAGTGCGGCTCTCAGGAGGCTCAGTCTGGTCTTTCTTTACCTCCTGATCCTCCATCTGATCCTTTCCCGCTTTAGACTCCTGAATTGATTCTCCCGATGTTTCTCTGACAGCCTGCTCTTCACTCACCATGGAGAGTTGTATTTCCTCCCTCTCCTTTTCTGTCTCTGTAATTATTTCTCTTTTCTCCTCAAATGTTGCTGATGGTAAATCTTCGCTCCCCTCTCCAACGCTGACCTCCTGTGTCTTTTGTTCCTCCGTTTTCATCTTGTCCGCATCTTCTTCTTTGACCACTCTTATTAGACATCCTGTCGTGTCAAACTCGCTCTGCGACCACATCATCCTCCTTGCCCTCTTATCCCCCACTGACTGCGGTTGAGCCTCCACTGTGGGAGTTTCATCCTTCAAAATAAACTTCTCCAGGTACCCGTCCGCCTCCTCTGAATCTGACAAACGTCTCCTGTAAGTCTTCTCAGATGCCACGCTCTCTGTCTCGGATTGCTCCCCGTCGCTCTTCGTCCTCTCGCCTACAGCGTCCTCGTAAAGGTCTGAGTACATGAAGGACATGGCGGTGGGCTCCTCCAGCAGGATGAGGTCAATGATCTTCGGGGGTCCAGCGGAGATAAAAATGGGTGTGAGGGTGGTCTCTTCACTCCCAAACAACACTGAACCATTCTCCTTCGTCGATCTCTGGCTCTCTCGTCTCCTTCTCATTCTACATTTCTCCTCTTCGTCTTCTCTCCGCCGCAGTGCATCAGCAGGAGCTCCTTCTCCGTAGAAAACCTCGTCCAGGTGTTCCCCGACTATCTCCACGTCTGTAACAAAGACAAAGGAGTCCTCTGATGCAGAGGGGCTGTCCGTGGCTGTCTTTTCAGCAGGCTTTTGCTCCTCTACTTGGGGCTTCGCTGCTGGCTGTTCTGCCTCCTCCTGCAGCTCTGGAGCTTGTTCCGCAGGAATCGCCACATCAAGCAGGGTAAACTTCTCAAAGTAGTCTATGTCGCCGGGGCTCTCTTTCTGAGTGGGTGTGTGCCTGAGCCCTGTGTCCGCTGACGGCTGATAAGAGTCTTGCTTTGAGGGCTGAGGAAAGATCACAATCAGCAAGTCAAGAGGACAATTAACTGTTTAAAACTGCATTTTACCAGACAAATTAATACAGTAATGTCATGTGAACGGCAGAAAAAGGCAAATGAAACAAAAACTAGTGTTAAAAATGAAATAAAACCACTCAAATCAATCAGATAAATCAATAAATACCTCTTGGTTATCCTCCTCTGACAGGGCGTGATTCTGTTGCAGTGTCCAGTCAAGGTTTCGGGACCTGATCTTTGGAGTCTGATCTAAATAAGACAAATTGTCCTGCAACTCTGTGCTCTCTTCCTCGTCCACAGTGGGAAGTTTGGAGGGGACTCTGATGTTGAGAATCTCATAACCCTCTGAAATTAAACTAAACAGCTGTTGGTCTTTGTTTTTTATTTCCTCCAAGTCTGGCTCTGTTTTGGTTTTCTCCTGTTTGACATTGGGGAGAGAAACCTCTGCCATCTCCGGTCTCTCCGTTCCCAGAGCTGAAGCTGATCTTGAACTACCATGCCGGCTCAACCTGCTGCTCCTTCCTCCAGACCGCGTCCTCCTGCGGATTATTTTCTCCTCATCAAAGACGATGGTGATCTTTCCTGCGGCTCCGGAGCCCTCCATGCTGTAGGCTTCGGAGATGGAGCTGGTCTCAGAGGCCCAGGGGGTAGAGCAGCGGCTAGAGGCCGTCTCCCATACGATACCACTGTCCTCGCTCTGAACCGTTACCATGGAGAACGACGGATCCACCATCAGGCACTGGAGTTTGGGCTTGACGGACTGGTCCTGGACAACCTCCCGCAGACTGGAAGAGAGAGAAAAGGACAGAGTTAGAGGAAGGAGAGCAGGACATGACTAAACAGTCTGCAAGAGGAGATCCTTTTGGCACAGCGCATGGTAATGCAAGCAGAGAACAAACCAATGAATCAAATCAAAACATATCTGAGCAACATGTGCCAGCGTAGAAACCAACACCACCAATTCACGTTTGAGGCAACTTAGCAAATCTGAGCTGAAAACACAGTAACACCTGCTGATCTACTCTCAAGATGATTACTTGAGAAGTGTAGATCTCCGGCATTAGACCAGGTGTCGGGTGCCAGGCTGCCAATGTGAGCGATGAGCTGAAAAAATAATGATCACATGATGTGCTCCCACCTGCTATCAATACAGCTCAGCCCCTGCAGGGTTACAGCAAGGTGACGTCCCAAAGCGTCATTCATGTGATATTAGAGAAGAGATGCCTGGCCTCCTCAGATACATCCAACATATCAGTGTCTTCTACTATTTATGACATGGCAAGGAAAGCTAGAGCACCCAGTATGAAACATGATAAATGAGAGGTAAAATATGGGCTGGTGAATAATATCAAATATTAGAATAGAGCTGCCTGCAGTGCCACTCTGACAATTCTGAGCATGAGCTGACAAACAGATGATCACTTAGTATATTACATGAAATGAATGGAGTGTCACTTGGGTACATATGTCCAGTCACGCACTCCAGGCAGACATAAGACTTCTCTTTTCTCTCTTTACAGCAAAAATGTATTGAAGAAGCCCAGAAACAAGTTGTGTCTCAGACTCCATTCAACATATTTCATGGTTAAGATCTCACAGCAGAAAAGACGCCACTTTACACAAACATAAAAGTGTTATTCAGCTGATCCAGTGTGTGAAGCACCTGTTTTGCAGTTCCTCCACCTCGTCTTCATCGTCCTGGCTGAGGGCCTCTGAAACTTCACTCTGAATCTCCTGCAGCTCTGTCATCTCCGGCTCCAGACTCTCACACTCCTCCATCTTGGTGATTTCCTCCAGCTTGTCCCTTTGCAGCCCTCAATGTTGTTTTTCAGTGTATTTTAGAGTCCTCTTGATGTTTTCAGCCACCCTGATTTCAGAAGAGTTGGTGTGCCTGTTTGTGTCATTCTAAGTTGGGAGCAGTCCATCTGACTCAGCCGCAGACAGAAATAGATTGAGTGGGGAATGAAAAGAGGGGAGTGGAGCTAGAGAGGGGAGCAGTGACAGAAGGTAGGCCTCACTGGTGTCTTAAGAATTTGTTGTCAGTGTACTTAACTTAAGAAGTAGTTCGGTTTTGAACATATCATGAACAGATTATTATAGATTTGGGAAAATCATCATTACCGTGGTCTGTGCCTGCTGAATTAGCATGTGACTTTAAGATCAACCCCCCCACTTGCTAAGTTAAATATAGGCCATGTGCTGAAACAGTACCCCTCTGGTCCCCCTGCTGCTGGTGGGAACACTAAACAGGGCCACGCTTGCTCACGCACGCACGCTATCATGCACGCACACAGTGTAAGGTATCTACCCCTTAGCAGTACTGGCACTATGCAGAAGTCATAAAACTAGGTGTAATAAGGTGTCAAACCACAGAACAAAAACATATCAGCACAAGAGCTACCAGAGGAGGCTGCAGAGAACACTTAACAAAAGGTGCAGGTGTCCAGGAGCCATCCTTAGTTTTATAATCTTTTTCCAAGGCCTATGAATCACAAGCACCTATAACGTACTAAATGACGTCAGAGATCCTGACGGTGGATAAACTGCATCACCTCGAGGGACCAAAGTGACACCCGGCATCAAAATATCAGGTGGACTAGGTGGATTGGACCAGATCTATGGAATGGTATTGCTGCTTATGGTCAATATGTGTCATAGTTTCTGTGGATAAAATCTCTGATCTTGATTTCAAATATAATACTGTGTGATAGGTTAGCGATTATTGTCTTGTTTACGTCCCATATCTCAGAAGAAATTACCATAAAATTAAAGATGCCATCAAACCTAATTTTGTCAAATACATCTGAATATGACAACAGCTGCAAAAAAAGAAGACAATGTACCATTTAATATGATTTTGGAACTTCCATTAGCATAGCCAAGAATTTAGAAGGCTCAAAATTATAAAGTGGAAGCGATCATACATCTTCAGGGATTTAATTGTTTTAAATAAACATTTAAAAGTCAGTAATGTACAAAATGTACAAAAACAGCTGAGGAAAAATATAAACCAAAGAAAAAAAAAACTCATGTCTCTTCAAATAACTTGTGCACTAAGTGAACTGAACATGAGTGACTAACATCAGTTTTTGTCCAAATAAATCAAGTAGACACTGAATTAAAATAACACAGCATAGGCCCGACACCAGTCGAGGAGAAATAATGCAACACATCAGAAGCAATGATAAAGGAGTAACAATATCCCGAGTCTGGCCTCTCCATAGCCCTCTAATGATCACCTCAGTCACTTAGCTAACGTAAAAATGACTTAACAAGCTCAGTTTCAGAAGAGCTTAAAAACTTAAAGATGGTGATAATGAACAAGGAGAGGGTATTTAATGCAGCTGTAGAAAAAAGTGTCTATGGTGTTTAAACCCACAATAGCTCCACTACTGACCTAGAAAAATAGAAAAAAGGCTTTGATGTTACAAGTTGGTCCAGACAGGCTGAAGACAATATACTGTATATACTGTACATATATGTGGCAGAAGCAAATTATTCTTGCATCTTCTTCAAATCTGTGCAGTATGGCTCTAGCAATGTGGAAAGAACTAAAACTGAGATCAGAGGAGACCCGTCAAACCTAAACATGGTTGTTTCCATTTAAGCTAGCTTCAGAGAGCAGGGTGCAGATATTATTTTATCTTTTCATACTTTTGTAAGGATACTTAACTTCTTCCCAGGAATGTAGGGTCGTGTAGCAGTAATAACCATCACTAATAACACAGACCATTATTGTCCTGCTTCCTCTCTCTGTCACCAGTTTACGTGACAGGAGCCCTCTGGTGTCACTCAACAAATATTGTATTTTTATTATCAGTTTAAATCATTTGGCAAAGTCTGCAAAAGCATTTGAAAGTGAGTGCAGTATTTTCAATACGTACTGCCACAGGAAACACAGTATGTGACCCATACCGAGGCAGCCAGAGCATTCAGAGTCTTTCTGGCTGTGAGGTGCGGAGGCAGCAGGGCTCCTCTCTCCCCGCACATGCAAAAGGTCTCTCTTTGTTTCTGGGGACAGGCCTGTCTTGAGGTAGAAGACCCCCGCCCGCCTGTCTAATTGGAGGAACCCCTTATCTCCTGGATGACTCCTTGTTAATGATGGCTCGGACCGGGAGGATCGAGTTCAGGTCCTTCCTGTCCTGTAGCAGCCGGCGTGACTGCGCAGACACACAGACAGATGAGAAGCAGGAGGATTATGAATAACTCACGGCTGGCCCGCAGCGGACAATATGAAGGGAGCTCAGTTATCGGGAGCGGCATGTACCTCAGCGAACGCAGCTTTAATGGCATCAAACTTGATCTGCTCGTGGACTGCTCTGGCGACGTTGTTTCTTTCAAATGGCTCTGAAACACAAGGCATTGTTGTAACTCACTGGATATGTGAGGAGTTTATACTTGTTCCTACTCCTTTTCAGATGTGTAAATGCTTGCAAATTGAATTTATTTTGTATTATACTTTTCCATTTAATTTTGTTAATTTGTTTCAAGATTTCTTTTTGTTTTTTCACATGTTCGAAATAAAGATTTCAATCAATATGTAGCATTATTCCTTCCATTGAGGCTCCAGTTATTGTTACGTGGTGGTGGCAGTGGCAGTGGCATGTTATGTCCACTAACATTTACCTTCCACACATATGTATTTGTTTCTCCACTCTTTAGAATTGTTCTTGGACAAAGCTCTGGCCTCTCTAACAGAGATCACCTGCTTATCCCACCTGCAAGACATAAAAAACAAAGGCGAGGGAATTATTTACTGTTTATTAGACTGAAAATAAACAGTTTTGCCAATTTCAGCTAATCAACTACAAAATATGCACACTAACAAAGGGGGCGTTTTCCAGACGGTTTTAGTTCATTTCAGTGCAGAATAAAAGCAGATCATTGAAACTTGCTTGGGAAAGATAATGTGAATCTTAATTTTGTCAAAGATACAAGATTGTCATGTGATAAGCATAGTTTAGCAAACGCATTCTTATTGGACAATTAAAATGCATCTGAGACTTGAGAGTCGACATTAACCTTCACACTATTATCTGTCTTTCAGCTCTAACTCTTTACTGAACGCATCAAATTCAAGGTTCAAAGACATTTTTTTGCAAAAAAAAACCAACATTGTGACTTAATGTTCACAGTGAGATTTCAGTCTTTGCAAGTTACATTTTTATTAAACAAATGGCTGTCAAGAACGTCCTCATCACTGTAAAAACTTTTGCTATTGAAAATGTCAGCAGTAACATAAAGCACATACAATTTGTATGTCAAGCAAAAAAAAAGCAAAAACACTGAACATGTGGGACCTGTTTGAGTGTTTCTGTGAAATGTAAAAAATGTCTGCATTTGTGTGGTGAGTTTTAGTTGAACCTTGCGACTGTGGCGTGTCACAGTAACACACATACTGCAAACACAGGGATCATGGTATGTCATGTTAGTGCTGCCAGAGGTCCCACCTGCTCCTGCCCCTCACCCAGAAACATGACACCAGAGAAGAGGATGCAGGGTGGAGGAAGGAGAGAGGAGATGGGGGACTAGAGAGGGAGAAGAAGTTGGCAAGAAAATGAGCAGGCAAAAGAACAAACACTACACTCAGTAATGTCATGTCCTTGGGAGATACCTGAAGTCCGTGGCATAGTAGTTGAGAAAGCCCAGAAGAAGTTCTCCCAGAGAGGACTGGTTTCTTGAGATGTAGGGGGGGATGTGTTTGGGTCCCTCTGGAACCATGTCAATGTCCAAGTAGGGATAAAAACAGTCCTGAAAATCAAGGCACAGGATGTAAGGACAAAGCACATTCAGAGAGATTCTTTGTGATGGATGATGCAAAGTTAAAGTGATGCAGAAATGTGTTTTTAAGGGGATATGAATGGAAAGACGTGTGAGATGTCTTGTCTTTTTTTATCATTATAAAGCAGGTCTAGGTACTATATAAATACTGTGACAAAACGCTCAATCCACAGAGACATGCACACGGCCAGTATTCAGAAACTTTAAAGGAGCCGTCAGGACTTCGGTAAAGTTGTGATCACAACTATAGTGTGTGTGTGTGTGTGTGTGCGTGCGTGTGTGAGTAGAAAGTGCAGATGCGGAAGACCCGGAAACACTGACCAATCAGAGCAGACTGGGCTTAAAAAAACTGACTTCACTTTTAAAGGTCCCATATTGTAAAACGTGAGATTTTTTTAATTATACAGCACGTCTAGGTGCTACATAAATACTGTGAAAGTAAATTTACACGGCCCGTATTTAGAAACAGGGCATTTAAACGAGCAGTCAGGACTTCAGTAAGGTTTTGATGTCACATCTATACTATATATAGGTAGACAGTCATTTCCCTGGCTGTAATGATGGTGCAGAGATGCCCAGAGGGCAGATGCAGAAGACCCAGAAACACTGACCAATCAGAGCAGACTGGACTTTTTCAGGAGGGGGGCTTAAAGAGACAGGGGCTAAAACAAAGCATTTCAGACAGAGGGTGAATACAGATATATTCAGACAGACAGTATGAGAAAAATAGTGTGTTTTGTGTTCTTTGTTTGTGTTCTAGTAGAAACCCCAAAATACAAGTACGACCCTGAAAATGAGCGTAATATGTCCCCTTTAAACATACTATTTCAATTAAGTTTGCGCCTCTTGTAATTAACCTGGATCAGAGGGTAAAAAAAACAGCTAAACTAAATTGCAAAAACAATGGAGAATCTTACTGGGTAGTCCCTCTGCAGAGATGGAAGGACAGGTTCCTTGAGAGCTGTAAAGAACAACAAAGAACAACATATTCAAGATGAGATTCACAATAAGTATAAATGGGAATGAAAAAATGTCTGTGTGTGTGTGTAACTGTACTGACTCTGGAGGTAGTGCAGCACCATCAGCACGAGTGTGTAGCTGCTTAACGTTCCTTTGCTGGCGTCATTGATTTGACTGTGCCGTGCCCATTTCTTGACAACAAGGATCATGGGTCTTATCCTGAGATCAGCTGAGAGAGAACACAAAAACAGCAGGTCAAAACGTTTTTGTCTTCCCTTCAAGTATCAAATGCTCTGCACATTTTTAAATGTTTTAATACATATAATACATAACAGAATGGTGACTAATAGAAAATACATCAAAAAACACAAATTCATCCAAAGCAAAAACAAATCAAAACAAAACATGCTGGAAAAAAAAGGATTGAGGAATGGGGCAGGGTAAGGGAGGGGGTGTATACATTTGTTTACGATAAATTCCAGGTTGTGCAATGAACTCTGAACCAAACAATTATCAGGATGATGATGAAAGAAACACTGCAATAAAGTATGATTTTTAAAAAAGTATCAAATGCTGTGTTGCTTTCAGCTGAACTAAAGAACAAAATGGTCAGTCTCAGTTGGAGCAGAGTTAAAGTAGTGCCATAAAAACTGACCGTCTCACTCACCATAGGCATAACTCCTCAGAAGGAATGTGTTTCTGATGCCCACTGTGTTGTTGATATTCAGATCAAACTCAAGATCACTAAAGAGGGAAGAAGTAGTGAAAGAGACATATTAACACTAATTTCTGACTTGGATGATGATGTTTAAAAAAATACATTTTTTAAAAAAACGGCTTAAATGACTTTTTGCTCCTACCTGCCTTTCTCTCTGAACCTGAGGATTGGCACTTTGGCTCTGATCAGCTGAGTCCTCTCCACATATGCTATGAATCAAAACAAATATTGTGAGATTTATGGTAGATTTAGTTTCATTTCCTGTAAAACTGAACCTGTTTTTCCACTGGGTAAATAGCTCCACCTGGTGGAATATGTGGAGGACATAAAATATGTGAACTAAGAATACCACGACAAGAATCCACCATTGATCCCAGCATTTTTAAATTTTTGTTCAGTAAAACTAGCTGATTATATGCAGCAAAGCTAAGTAAACTGTAAGTAATTAAGTAAGTAAGTGGAAGTTTTTCCAACCATGTTAAGAAGTTAATAGTAGACAATAGATTATTCTTGATGATTTTATATTATTAAAAAAAAAAGACCCACTTGTTTTCTCTGTCTTTTAATGTGTTATAGGTACGTCAACATCTGTTTTTTAGTCATTGTGTTTTTTGTCAGTTTCTGTACTTTTTTACTTTTTACTGTGTAAAGCACTTTGGTTAACCGCGGGTTGTTTTTAAACTGTGCTATATAAATAAACTTGACTTGATATCAAAAAAGTGGTTAATCATTACTCACACAGTGACCTGAACAACCTTTGGAGGACAGTGAGTACATGAATAGCATCAGGTATTTTCTGAAACAGAAAAACATGCAGGTGTTAAGAGGAAGTAGGTATGTATGATCACACGCATGCATGGACGCACGCACGCACGCTCGCACGATGACATTCACAGCGCAGAGTCAGAGATACTCACTTTTCCGCGGAGGACCAGACACAGATCGGCGTCACTGCTCCGGCAGCCCAGTCCATTCATAGAAGATCCAGTCAAGTAAAGCCGTGCCACTGTGAGACACACACTTAGTGAATAAGGATCACAACAGAAAGTCAGAGCAGTGTGTGACTGTGCATTTCATACACACCTGGATAGACACTCTGTATGTCTTTCTGCAGTCGGGTTCGGCACATCTCCTTCCGGGCCAAGTCGGGAGCTTGCTGCTGGCACGCCTCAAACAGCTCCACCATCTGACCACTTAACTGAGGGCGCAAACACACGCACACTGACTAAACCAAGCATACCTGTATGCACACATAGTAGGGGTGTCCCAAATATCAATTTTGGGCCTGGCTTACTATTCCTTATTTTATAGGCTATTTGGGGATGTTTGGGATAGGGATAGACCGATTAATCGGCCGGCCGATTATCTCTGATCACAAGGCTGATTAAAGTGCAGTGTGCAGATCGAAAGGACCAAAAACAAAGAGATGCTGCTTGGTGGTTCCTGAGCACTAACATTGTTTTTATTTATGTACGTTTATACATTTCAGAAACAAAGAGATGCTGTTATCTGCTGAATAAGTGTTAAATAAATGTTCATTTAAGTTCAGCAATTT